>APFE030041684.1:2145-56792 GCA_000404065.3 Pinus taeda
TATATATATATATATATATATATGAATGACAAAGTTTCAATTTAGAAACTAAAACATGTACATGATGATGATACACATTTAAGCATTCATTATACATACAATCATCAATGATACAACTAGTACCTACTATTAAGTTAATGACGATAAATTGACAAATACAATAAATTAACCATAAACTACAATTTTTTCATTAAGTCATCAAAATCAAAATGTATTACACGCACACTAAGCCCTGACTCATTGAGTCACATATATTATATGTGGGAATGCCAATGTCAAATAGTGAATAAAAACAACGTTGATATTGGAACCACAAATCAGGATGGAAGAATCTCATAGGCTATAGCTCATCAAATTTAGCATCACTACCACCACTGCTCTCTTTTGCACCCTCCCATTGTGTATCCAATTTAATCTCTACATCTGATGGTGTGAAGGATGACCCCTCAAGAAGATCATCATCATCAAAAGTGACAAGCTTTATCATTGGCTCATTAAGATCAAAGATGACCAATGCCAACTCAACATTGTTGTCCAAACCCATATCATTAGGTAACACATCCCACATCTTTGTCTTTCCCCTCAACCACTCCGCCCTTTTCCTATAAATTGATGTAGGAGCATCTGGCTGACAGGGCAAAGACAAAAGTGAAGGTGATATGGTCTCTGAAGGGGACGAAGGAGTTAATTCACTGAATGGATATCGTACTTGTTTTTTTATTTATTTATTTCCTTCTTTTATTAAGTTGCCTAAGTTAATGTAGTAAATTGTAATTAGGAACAATAGTAATTAGTTAAAGTCATTGTTCCTGGACAGTTAATTTACTGTTGTAAAAACATGAAAAGAAAATGTGCTAGACAACCATGAAAAGTTCCGTATGAGGAATAACTGATGTAACCAATTAAACATAACTAACAGCAGTTAGTGACAGTTTGAAAACACTGATATTAAAAAGAGGGAAGAAGCACAATGTAAGGGTTCGACTGACAAAGAAATAAAGAAGAGAATATAATTTTTCTGTGCACATTCATCTCTACAGCGTCCCAAACACTGTGTGTTATAATTTGTGTAAAATTACTTCGTGGAGACTGTTATTACACTACTACAAGTTATAAAACGAAAGGAGAGATAACCGAAGCCAGAGGAGAAGTGACAGTTCCCATATTACAGGTGGCTCAACCAAACAATCAGACATAAAATCACTTATGTGAACAAACGATACGAAGTCGGAAATTGCAAGTCCAGATAAGCAAACAAACTCTGTAAATACCAGGTATGCGAATTTATAAATATAGCCCAAATCAATTCCAGAGTTGAATTCATAGAAACATAAATACAGTCATCCAATTCTTTGCTCATTTACATTATGTTCGAAACAAAGGAACGAACCCAGTTCACAAACATATGAATCATACTTATTATAAGTAAAAGCCAAACCCCATAGTCCCCAACTCATTACCATAACCCAATGACAGTGACAAACTACAGAAGACCCAAATACAGACAGCGGCTCGAAGGCCAAGATATATCGGTTCTATAGTTGTAACAGTAAATCCAAGCAAAACAACTAACGAACAGAACGACACTACCTGTGGTCAAACAAGAACAGCTGAGTTTCCATGCACCGTAACCCTCGGGTGGCTCTACCTGCAAAGAGAAACGACAAACGAAATTAGTTTTTGTGAAATGGAATACAGAGGAATCGAAAGTTGAAGGGAACAATCCAAACATATCGGATTAGCTTACCTGACAGAGGCAAGCCATAATTGCAACCACTCCTCCAATTTGTTTTTTCCTGCTCACAAGGAGCCGAAGACGTTAGACACTGAGAAAAAAGGAACACAAATATCCAGCATAGAACAGGGGACTTACCCAGATAAATTAGCGGAGGAACTGACGGAATTTGCCACCACAGTTCTGCCAAGCTCGTGGAGGAATCGAACTCGGAGCTGGAGAAACATCACTAGGAACCACACAACCAACAACTGACTGTAAGACTCATGAAAAGCACAGATAACGAACCGAGACAAGGATGCACAGAGACAGAGACATACTAAGGTGGATACCAAGCATACCATAACAGTCGACATTCGAGAAGGAGACCACGAAGGGAGCAAACCTTACCAGGGTTTCATAAATTTTCCAGATGAATGAAAAACTTCCAGGTCGAGTCCTGAACCAGTAAAGCAAGACCGTAAGAACGAAACCCACGTTGAAGCCGTGAAGACCGCCGAGAGCATACAACTCGAAGAACCAAGAAAATAAAATCACGAACAAACAAAAGGAAACCACATTGAAGCCGTGAAGACCACCAGGAGCACGCAGCTCAGAGAACCAGGTAGAGAAACCATAAACAAAAACGAAATCCACAGTGAAGTTGCGAGAGGCCGTCGAGAGCTCACAACACAAACGACCGAGAGAATAACGAATGAACCAAATGAGCGCGAAGGTGGTGAAACCCTATACCAAGGTGGGTTCATAGAATCCCGAGGAGGGACAGATGTCCATCAAACAAAAAACCATCGTACAAATCACCATAAACCCCATTTAATTCAACGCGGATTAAACAATTTTCATATATCAAAAGAATCTCTGTTAAACATTATTATTTACCTGTACACCCATCAAGTGGAACGCGTTGATGGCGGGATCACGTGGGCTGGCCCCATCATAAATAAGATGAAGGTTGGTGTGCACATACACCATACTCTATACCCTGTATTGCTCAAGCTTTCTTTTCTTCAAACTATATAGATTTCCATATGTGCTCTAATTCCTCTGGCAATAAAAGGATGAAATAACCTAAGAGAAAGGCCTCATTGATAACTATTGTAGAGGAGGGCACGTTGCTCCATGAGCTACTCACGAAGCATAGGGCTTCTTAGCCCCCTTGTCTCTAATCACATCATAGCCTACAAATCACCCAGTGTCAATGGAAAACTTTGCAAATGCATCCTCCACTTCATCAAGGGATGCTCTATCTTGAAATATCAATCTAAATGCATCCTTCCTCCTGTGTGAAATCTCAACATCCATGTGAGGAGGGAATCTATGTGAAAGTCAACCATTGAGCCACTCATTGTTGTATCATTTTGGATTGAATTAGTGAGCCAAGCAATGCAAAGTTGCGCAATTCGTATCCCACCTACTCACAAGAATATCATGTATGGTGGTGAAGAAGGCATCCTCTGGTGTCTCATACTCATGCCACTCATTTTGAAAAATAATTATCTTCACAGACTCAATCATGGAATCCTACCCCTGATAAATCTCTCCCAAGATGAGTTGGTATGTGTCTGCAAATTATAACAAAGCAATGATAGAATCCATGATCTTAATAGTGAGATCTACCCTCTCTCTCCAAGCATCATCTAACAGTGTATCCTTGAATTTTTTTGATGTTGCATGATTTGTATTTCTCCAAAAAGTCCAAAACTCTAAAATAACCATGGCCCCAAGAGTAGTCGTGACCTCCCTCAGCCTCTTTAGCATGATGAATGCAAAGGAAAATTGTGTATCTACAATCTTCAATAATGATAGATGCCTATACTCTTTGTAGATTGTGATGACATTGGTATGATTTTGTAAAATGTTACAGATATGGCATGCATCTTCAATAAAATTTCCAATCCATGGCACATCAGAAGCATTAGATTTATGCTCTAAATTAAAACAACAGACAATGCAAGGTGCCAAAAATGTTTATGGGTATTTAGTTTCCATGTCATGCCAACAAGCATGCAAACAAGTACATTGTTTATAATGATTTTCACACAAGAATCAACAACTACAACTTCAATAACTTTAATGAAGAACTCACCCATATATTGTGCATTCTTGTATTTTCCAATCATATCCATTACTTTCAAGAAAACTAGGCCATTCAAGGAAAACACAATGAATTTGATGAGTGGATGGTGTGTTGCATCTACCCATCCATCAGAAAAAATACTAACCCCACATCATAATGATTTAATAGGCTTAAGAATTTTATTCACCTCCTTCTTTGCCTTAACCAATAATGTGGTTGTAAGATTCTCTGAATTAGGAGTTACATACCCCAATGCAGCCCCTTGAGCCAGAGAGCGATACATCTCAATAAATAAATGTGATTGTGCAACATCAAATGATATGAAGTTGAGATAGAAAAAAATTGCCAATGGTAAGGTCAATCTCTTCTAGTCACTCTTTCTGAAATATCTTGTCCATTGGACCAACTTCCCTCTTTTTTGTTGCTTGACTTGCACCCCCACTCAAACTCCCAAATGAATAATTTATTTTCCTCAAGAATGCGAGAGCATACTTATTCTTGTTTTTCTTAGATGATTCAACCACCTTTGCCACACCAACATTGGCCTCTCTTTCTATTTCTTTCCTCTTAGATGTACTCACTCATGGAATTGCTCCAAGTCCACAAGATGTGCCCAACAAACACCCTTTCACACAGAAATAGGTGCTCTTTAATTGATGGTTGCAAAATATGAATGTCCAAAGAACATTGCCTCCTCCCTTTAACTTGCTCCATGGCCCTTGATATTTTGTAACATATTTCATAAGGGTTATTTCAGTTCTTGAGCCTACTTTCTTTCTAAAAGGATATTTCTCTCAACATTCGAAGTTGTTGTTGCAACCCCACTTTCAATAGATTCAATAATTGCATATCCTGATCAAATTGAAATACAGGGGGCATTATCAATGGGGGCATTCCTCCCCTTATTTTTCTCCTTTCCTGATACCATTGATTGAGCCATGAAGTCTGTGAACATAAAGAAAAATAGCTTGTTGTAAGGTTGCACATGTAACTAAAAACGGACTGTCAAACTACTATGGAAAAACTAAAAAAAATTGGAAAGGGAAATCCACTTGCACCTTGAATCTCCTCTAGAACTTGTATTTCTCCTTTGCAGGTCATCCACGCACTTGTACATCTCCAAAGCAAAAAACAAAAGTGAGGGAAATCAACCCAAAGTAGACTTTTACAAGCATACATGGTTCATTTCATGTGGGATACATGTTACGAAAACCAGACATGATTTTGGCACATCCCTGATAGGAGTCAAACTTGTGTCCCTCACCTCAGACATGAGTCAAACTTATGTCGGTCATGTGTCATCATCGTGTCATATCTGACACAAAGGATTTACAACACAGGGGTGGGGGGCATGTGCCATCATCGTGTCATTTCTGACACAAAGGATTTATGACACAAAGGTGGGGAGCATGTGTCATGTTACTTAGGTGAGAAGATTTACTACAAGTGAAGATTAAAATCCACTACTTGATGATTTTCATTGTCTTGTTCTTAGGCTAGCTGTTCCTGATTTTGACTTCCTTGATTTTGGTTAATCAAGGATTCCTCCACTAGAGTATGACAACCAACTAATGAATATTGGGATTACCATCCTAATGAAGAAAAAGGGTTAAATTCCTCTTCATCTTGTATTCTTTTTCCAAAATAAAAATTCCATCCCCATGAGCTAACAAAGTGTTGAAGATAAGCTTGAAGGATGAATTTTGAGCTATCCCCCTCTATTTTCATTGAGTGCTCACCTAAGGGGCAAGAGGGATGGTGATCCCCATGGGAGAAAGAAGGGGGTAATTCAAATGGAGGGGATGCTTGGGATTGAATCATGAATCTTAGGGGAAGGAAATAAGGAACCAAAGATCAAAAGACCACCCTGGAAGGACAAAGTGGGGAGATATTAAGCTAAAGGCGAGGAATATTTAAAAAAATATATAAGGGCAAGAAAAATGTGCAAAAATAGACAAATTCCAAGGACTAATATGGCTTGAAATGAGGAGATAGAAAGGGATAATGAGTGTAAACCTCTCTGATGCTCTAGCAAAAAATACAACACAAAAAACAAAGCATGAGAGGGGATCTTAAATAAAGAGGAGAGAGGGAATTTGAAAAGAGTGAGTACCAAAATGAAAGATAAAATCCATTTAGCCAAGAAACCACAACAAAGAGCCCCATTGCGTATTAACTAATGATGTCATGTTGAAATGTAAGAGAAGGGAGTTGTTTATATAGAAGTGCACATAGACGGGGGGATGAATAAAGATGATCTCGCCTTGTGAAATCATGGAGAGAATCATATTTTTAAGGGGAAGGATTGACCGAGTACGAGAGAAGTACAAGCCAACTCCATTAGAAGATGAATGGGGGAGTTTTAAACGATAGATGTCAAGCCAAAAGGATGGTGGATTAATGATTCAAGATAGTAGATTTTAGTGAAATTCATAATAAAAGAATTGGAGGAAAAATACATATTTAAGCTCTTAGGGATCATTGAGTACTCGGTTCTAGAAAGAAGTGTAAAAATATCCTTGGCAAATAGGTGAAGCCTCTTTTGCCAATGTATCAAAGTTTTCATTAAGTGGTCTAAGATGTGGAAGGAACTTACCTCCTCAAATTTGTGTGTTTCTTGCTAAATTCTTGTCATGGTTCTTTCCAAAAGTGAGTGAACTTTTGTATGATTTTTCCTTAGCACATTGATGATTAACTTTGAGTCTCCTAGGACTATAAGTTTGTTGATATTCCTTGAGAGTGGAAGATGGAGACTAATGAAAATAGCTAAAAATTGAGTTTAGTTGCTTGTAACATGCCCCAAAGGCCAATTATAATCTAGATTCTACGTTCTATCATAATTAAGTATGACCCCTCCCTCTCCTATCCCATCAATCATACAAATTCAATTCTCACTAATAATATGTTAAATTGATATCAAATAATTATTATTCAATTCTTATTAATAAAAGGTTAAATTGATATCAAATATATTATAAATTGATTAGTTTCCTTGAATAATAATAATAACTCAACATACGAAAAGGTTGATCGCGGAACTCGAGGGCGCAAAGATAGGGTTATAGAGGAGCTCGAAGGTTGCTCCCTATGGAGTGCAGCAGAGGAGGGAGCTCCACTCCCTCCTACAAGGAAGCAACTGTCAGTAGAGGCAAGGCACCACTAGGTAAAGTCAGAGGTTCTGGTGAAGAAGGGGAAAAAAATAATGAAAAGGAGTCAAATGGGGCCAGGTCCAAGGTAAACAGTAGCACAAAGGAAAAAGAGGAAGAAGACAAAAGCCAGGGAACAAGGGACAAAAATTAAAAGGGACAGTGCAGACCCAAAACGGAGATTACTCCGAGAGTTGTGTTGAATGATCCTGCTCTGCAGGAGCACAGGGACCATATGGGGACGTACGCCATAATCTGCAAATTCATGGGAATTTGGCCCTCTGAAAAGGCATTACAGACATGGATCAAATACCACTAGAAACCAAAAGGTAGTATTGAACTCCATCTGGGGTCAAAGGGTTTTTTTACGGTGGTATTTACTAACATTAAAGATAAAGATAGAATATTCGCAGGAAGACCCTACTTTTTTGCAGCAGCAGGCCTCTATATGAGGCTGTGGAAAATGAACTTTGTTCCAGAAAGGGAGACATTCACCTCGGTACCTGTATGGGTAAGGCTTTATTCCCTACCTCTAGATTATTGGCAACATGGGTCGCTTGCTGCCATTGGCAATAAGCTAGGTTGCTTTGTGAAAGCTTCGAAAGCCACTAGAAGGGGTAAATATATTTCCTATGCTAGGATTTGCGTAGAAATGAATCTATTAGGCGCTCTCCCGGATGAATTAATCCTGGAAGTTTTTGATGAAGAATGCGTCCAAATGGTGGATTATGAGCATATCCCATTAAGATGTCGTAGATGCCACAAACATGGTCACTTGAGTAGAGACTGTCCTCTTAGTAAAGTAGACAATAAAGGAGAACCTAAAACTGTGAAGGATACCAAAAGCTTTCAAAAAGTGGTAAGTAAAGGAAAAGGAGGCAAAAAGGGATCAAGACATCAACATAGCGAGGGGAAAAAGATCAACATGAACAGGTTTCAAGTACTAGAAGAAAAGGAAGAAACAACAAGTGAAGACCAAGCAATGGAGGAAGGACCTAAGGAAAAAGAGAAGGAGGAGAACTACATCATAACACAAGAGATTTGTAATAGGAAAGAGACTATGAATTGTGAGACTGAAGCAAAAATGGATATGGAAATGACCCAAAGTGAAACAGATCTGGAAGATCATGAACTGCAAGAAATTCTAGAAAAGGAAAACCTAGATCTGGAAGAGTTCTTGATGCAGGGAACCACGGGAGGGATAGATTCACTATCCCAAGAGCACTGCAACAGAATACAACAATTTTTTTTATGGAAGACTCGGGAAAGAGGGTTAGAAACAGGAATAACCACTGACAAGCTGGAAAACAAAGGAGTGAAAACAATGAAACCAACCCCGAGACTAGCTCCTAGAAATACTGGTAAAAAGAGAGGCCGGAAAAAGCAGAAGGAACTTCTGATGGAGTGTGGAAAGCTAATGATAGATTCAGGTAAGATGAAAGACCTAACCAGTTACTCCTTTACAAGTCTTTAAAAATGAAACTTACATCTTGGAATATTAGAGGTCTAGGAAGTAAAAGAAAACAAAGATTTCTTAGTTATAGAAAGAAACAAGATATGCCGAACATGATTTTCATCCAGGAAACGAAATGTTCCATTCAGAAAATAAGAATCATACACAGCAAATGGCTCTGTAGATATGAGTTTATGGAGGTTAAAGCGGAGAACACAGCGGGGGGTATTCTTACTCTTTGGAATCCCCAAAGGATCAGTATTAAGGATGCAGAGGCATCAAGAAATTATCTATCAGTGGTCATTCAACCTGTTGGGGTTTCAGAAACATTCCTAGTAACAAATGTTTATGGTCCTCAAAAATTAGAGGATAAACTCACATTGTTAGAAGCCCTTAGTGACCTCAGGAGCAGACAGATGGGAATGCCTTGGATTATGGGAGGAGATTTTAACATGATCAAATCTCTCAGAGAAAAAAAAGGAGGTACCAGAGTGCTCAGCAAAGACTCCTTAGCGTTTCAATCATTTACGGACAATATGAATTTGGTTGAGTTAGATTCAAGCGATGGCCTTTTTACATGGAACAATAAAAGAGGAGGTGAGGCGCTGGTAGTGTCTAAGTTAGACAGGTTCATGATATCGGAGGAATTAATGTTTCTAAATAGTGAAATCACAGCCAGAGTGCTTCCTTTTGGAGGTTCAGTTGGAAATCAAGGGTATAGATTCTCCCAGAAATAGACCGTTCAGATTCGAAAACATCTGGCTCTCCCACCTGGATTTCATTAGTAACATTGAAAAATGGTGGGCTGAAGACTTGCAAATACAAGGATCTAAGATGTACCTTCTTCATAAAAGACTAAAGCACATCAAGTTAAGATTAAAGGAATGGAACCAGAAAGATTTTGGTAACATTTTTGAGGAAAAACAATCAGTGGAAATTAAAATTCTAGAACTCAACAAGGCTCTGATAAATGATGGATTTGATAAAGGAAAAAGCAAGCAGGCTGATAAATACCATCTAGTTTGGGAAAATTTATGCAAACAAAAGGAAATATTTTGGAGACAAAAATCCAGAATTCAATGGCTCAAGGAAGGAGAATGGAACACCAGATTTTTTCACAGATCCACTATGGCAAATAGAGCTCACAACAGAATCTCCTTGATTAAAGATGAGGGAGGGGAAATTCAAACCACTCATAAAGATATTGAAGTTGTGCTTGTCCAACATTTCTGGAACATCACTCGGGAAAAAACTCCAGATAGGGATCAGTCCATCAAGGGAATCACAAGGCATATCCCCAAACTGGTGACCAGAGAGGACAATTTTAACCTCAATAGACCAGTTGAGGAAGAGGAGGTTAGCGTGGTTCTCAAAGATATGCAGAATGGAAAAGCACCAGGTCCAGATGGTTTCAATGTGGATTTTTTTAAAGCGTGTTGGCATATTGTCAAAGAGGACATTGTGAATGTGATTGAGGATTCCAGGAGAAGAAAAACTATCCTGAAAGCTCTCAACACCTCCTTTATTTCCCTTATTCCCAAACAGGACACAGCTCAAACTGCAGACAAGTACAGACCTATTGCCTTATGTAATGTGGTTTACAAGATAATATCCAAAGTAGTGGCTAATAGACTCAAACCTCTCCTCCCCTCGCTAGTGTCTGAAGAACAATCAGGTTTTGTGGAAGGAAGACATATTCTAGACAACATTATTCAAGCACATGAGGTGGTGCACACGTTAACCAGCAAAAAACAGGCGGGGAGGATGATGCAATTGGACATTGCCAAAGCGTATGAAAAGGTGAATTGGAATTATATCAAGAAGGTTCTCTACGCCTTTGGGTTCGACCACAACTGGGTCAGATGGGTTATGGCGCTGGTGTCCTCCTCCAGCTTTTCCATTCTAGTCAATGGATCCCCCTAAGAAATCTTCAATCCTTCTAGAGGCCTCAAGCAGGGAGACCCTCTTTCTCCCTTCCTCTTTATTCTTATGATGGAAGGGCTCGAACGATCCATTAAGCAAGCCAAGGATATGGGTAAAACTAGGGGTCTTCAATTTCAGAGAACGATTCTGTGCTGACTCATCAACAATTTGTTGATGATACCTTATTGCAAGGCGTTCCAACAGTCAAAGAGGCTTTGGCCTTCAAACAAATTCTTAAAGATTTTTCCCTAGCTACAGGTATGGAAGTCAACCTCTCTAAATCAAAAATCTTCTTCTTTAACACTAACATTGCTATCCAAAGAAATATCTCTAGAATTCTTGGATTCCAACGCGATTCCCTCCCCTCTAAATATTTAGGAATACCTCTTACTGCCAGACCCATGCATAAAAGTATTTGGGAACCGGTCCTTAATAAGATGCAGGATAAAGTAAAAAATTGGACCTTCTGTACCTTGAACTTGGCCGACAGGTTAGTTCTGACTAAGGTTGTTCTTCAATCCATCCCAGTTTTTATGTTATCAACTCTCCCAACTCCAAGAGGTGTCTTAGAGCAAATCAGAGACGTTCAAAGAGACTTCCTGTGGGGAAAGGAGGAAACTAGAAAGAAATGGGCCCTGGTTTCCTGGGAAAAAATATGCAAACCCAAAAGTCAAGGGGGCCTTGGCCTGGACGATCAAGAGATTCTCTGTAAAGCTCTAGGAGCCAAACTCTGGTGGAGATGGGTGCAGGAGCCAAAAGCACAGTGGGCCAGGATATGGAAAGAGAAATATGCCAGCTTGTGGCACAATAATGATCTCATAAGAATGTCTGGAACTATAAAAGGCTCCTTCATATGGAACAGAGCCTGGGAGAATAGAAGTCTAGTTCAAAAGAATAGTTTCTGGGAAATTAGAGCAGGAGATCTTGCTCTTTTTTGGGAGGACAAATGGCAGCAGGAACCAACACTGTTAACAGAGAATTTTGTAGGCCTCAAGCAGGTAACAGATGCCCAAGGGTTAATAAGAGTTAAGGATTTTTGGGATCTTTCGCATACCTCTGAAAAATGGAGAAGCTGGAGAAACATTGAATGTGGAGAGGACAACCCCCTAAAAATCAAACTAGAGGCTCTTGGGGACTTGCTCAAGCAAAGGATGATCTTAAAAACAGAAGGGCAAGATCAATTGAGATGGGGTAATAACAAGCGAGGAGCCTTTAATCTCAAGGAAGCTAAGGGTTTTCTACTTGGGCTAAATTATAGTGTTCTAGACAAGACCTGGACGCATCTTTGGAGGCAGCAAGGATGGATGAAGATCAAGATTTTTATGTGGCTGGTTCATCACAAGAAAATATTAACTTGGGACAATATTAGGAGAAGGGGAATTATGGGGCCCTCTAAATTCCAGCTCTGTGAGGAGCAAGAGAAGACAATGGAACATATTCTCAATAGCTGCTCTTATACTACTTGGCTATGGGATTCGTTCTCTTCAATTTTCCAGCAATCTGATAGGGACATAGGAAGTATCACAAATACCCTAAACCACTGGAGAAAAAACTTCAAGGAGAACGAAGCCCTAAATTTGGCCTGGGCCTTCATTCCCTGCTTTATTATCTGGAACGTTTGGAAAGAAAGAAATAAAAGAATTTTCAAGAGTGGTAAGTCTTCAACACAACATCTTCTTGACCTTATCTTGAAACAGATCAAAGAGACAATCAGTTCTACTGTTAATAATATCCCCTCGAATCCCCCTACGGATGAAGAGCAGAGAATTCTCAGGGAACTGGGAATGTAAGGGGTAACTCCTCAAGGTAGAAACAGAAAGGATAAAACCATGGTTACAGATAAGGACTACTCGCAACCCTCACCGAAAGGCTCTCTGAAATACAACATTGATGGTGCCTTTAAAGGCAATCCGGGAACTGCGGGTTATGGAGGAGCTTTAAGGGATGACGAGGGCAATATTATATTTATCTTCCACTACCATTTAGGTAGAGAAACTAATAACATGGCAGAAGTGATGGCTCTGGAGTAGGTCTAGAGTTTCTAACACAGAATCATTGCTCAAATGTCATTATGGAAGCAGACTCTGAGATAACCATCAACGCAGTAAAAAGAATCAGCGGTGGTTCCAGGCCAGAAAGAGTCTTGAATCATTGGAAACTTATCTAGGTTTATCAAAGAATCCAGATGCATCTACAGGGCCTTCGAACCATAAGTTTCAACCACGTTCGACGTAATGCCAATAAACTGGCCGACTCACTGGCCAATCAAGGTGTGAGCAGTGCAAAAGGTGGAATGGCTAAAAATTGGCAAGAAATTCCTCCAAGCCGTCTAAAGGCTATCTGCGAGGATCAAGCTGTGGAGGACAGGGAGGTTTTCCGATTTCGAGAAGGGTGGAATTCCACGATTTGATGATGCTGGGGGGTTCTTACTCAGTCTAGCAGGACGAACCAGAGTGGCTGAGAGTCATGTTCGGGCTCATCTTCTCCTGGATCATCTCGACCGGGTTTCCCAGGTTTTTGGTTGGCCCTTGGCGGATTTATCTCCGAATTAAACTTAGGATCAACTTCAGGTTTCATGGTACGAGTTCGCAGAATGGGCATTTAATGGGGTGCAGCAGTAGGTAGCCTTTTCCCACTTCCAGGTTAGATATCCTGGCGAAAGGTGGGTTTCCGGTGATCGCACGTCAACAAAGTGGTAAGTGGTTTTGTATTTTTGAGAGCGATCCCATAAGGTGCACGATGCGTGGCATGGTGGCAGGTGCGGAAACCGCCCTTCATCGCGCGATAAAGTGTGGATGGGTTCGGAGTAGCGATATTGCTCATGGCCGTTGGATTTGGCAATCGGGCTGGACAGTTGAGATTGCCCATGCTGTTTAGTGGGGCCCGTCGGGCCATCTCTCTATTTTCCGTTGGCGTGTCTAGTCCTTTCCTTCCTTTACATTCATTGGGGGGTCGGGTATGAACGCTGACGCGGGTTGGCTCCAGGTGGTGTTTCGACCAGATTGTTGTTGTTCGTCTGGGTTTTCCCCTGGAGTTTTGTGTTTTCGTGAGGTAGTGGGAGGATCCTTGTCCTTGTCAGGAGTACCTGTTCTCTTGGGATCTTTACACTTTGTAATTATCCTTTGAATTAATGAAATAGAAGATTCGGCTTTTGCTTCAGCAAAAAAAATAATAACTCAACATACATTTCTAAATAAAAGTCAATAATAATTACCCCACTACTAATTTTGACAACAAAATTATTATAATTAAAAAATAAAACAAACAAACAAAACTTTATACCTACTCACACAATTATAACAAACAATACACACCCAATAATAAAACATTTAACAATGTACCATTAAAATCTATACAAGATATTAAATTATTTAATAAAAATATAAGACATTTAACCGTGTATCATTAAACTCTATATAAAATATTAAAATATTTAATAAAAATACAATGCATATTGATAACCCACAATAATTACCATTCTTTTCGTCTATAAACATAGAATAAAAAACATATATTCTGGGAAAAAGAATATTATAATTATATTTATGTCTTCTACTTTGTCCTTCGCGGTTCTTACTAGATTTCTTGTCTCTGCTTTAAGTTTGTCACTTTTGGGTTTCCATTGGATTTATACCTTGTGCTTTATTTATTAATTTTTGCCCTCACGACTCTACCTAGATTTAAATTCGTTACTTCATAGTTTCCATTGGATTTTATCCACTAAAAACTAGTACATTTTTTCAATGTACACACAAAGTCCCGAAAAACACTTCTCTTTTTTATCCTTCCAATGTGGGTAAACATGGACCACCTGGTAGAAAATGAAATGTTATATTCAGCTGAGGACATAGCAATTGTATCCTTAAAATTATATAACAAATGATGCTAGCAATATCAAGGATTTCGTAATGATCAAATAAATGGATTTTATAAATAATTGATATTAAAGTTGATATTCAATAATAGAGTAGAATGATTGTTTTTATTACTTTTAAATAAAATTATGTATTATTTAAGAAACTTAAGTATTTTTGAACTTTACATTTTTTTTAACAATGAAAATTTTCTTATACAAAATAGAGAATTAAAAGTTCTAGTTTTTTTTTTTTAATAAGAATGAATTAATATGTATAAGTCTTGCCAAAATTTAATTTTGCAAATTTTTATGAGAAAATTTGCTACCAGTGAAGCTCCATATTCACCACTTGATGGTTTTCATTGTCTTGTTCTTAGGTTAGCTCTTCTTGATTTTGACTTCCTTGATTTGGTTGATCAAGGGTTCAACTACTAGAGCATGATAACCAACTAATGAATCATTGGGATTGGCAGCGTAATGAAGCAAAAGGGCTAAATTTCTCTTTAAAATGTTGTTTTCTTTTTCCGGAATAAAAATTTCATCCCATGAGCTGACAAAGTGTTGAAGTTAAGCTTGAAGGATGAATTTAGATCTATCCTCCTATATTTTCTTTAAGTCCTCGCTTAAGGAGTAGGAGGGATGATAATTTCCATAGGAGAGAGTAGGGGGTAATTCAAATTGAGGGGGGTGCTAGGGATCAAATTAGAAATATTAGGGGAAGTAAAGAAGGAATCAAAGATGAGAGGACCACTTTGGAATGACATAGTGGGGAGATATGGAGCTAAAGACGAAGAATAATACAAGCAAGAGATAAGGACCATAAAAATGTCTAGAATGAGACAAATGGCAAGGATAAATATAGGGTGAAATGAGGAGATAGAAAGTGGAAATGAGTGAAAACATCTCTATTGCTCTAATGAGAAATACAATACGAAAAATAGAGCATGAGTAGGGATCTTGAATAAATAGGAGAGAGGGCACCTTAAAAGAGTGAGTACCAAAATGAAAGACAAAACCCTCTCTCACTGAGAAGCCACAACAAATAGTCCCCTACATATTCACCAATGAAGTCATGTTGAAACACAAGAGAAGGGAGTGGTATACATAAAAGCTTAGACAAACAAGGGGATGAATAAAGATTATACCAACTCGCAAAATCATAGATGAATTGTAGGTTTTAAAGGGCAGAATTGTCCCACAAGAGAAGTACAAGCCAACTCCATTCTTGGATGAGTGGGGAAGTCTGAAACAGCATATGTCAAGCCAATAGGATAGTGGATTAATAGTAGAGATTAGTCAATTTCATAGTCGAAAATTTGGAGGGAAAATATCTATTTAACCTTTTAGGGATCATTGAACTCTAGGTTCTTGAAAGAAGGGTAAAAGGATCCTTGAAAAATAGACCATGGGTTAATGATTCATGATAGTAGAGATTAATCAACTTCATAACCAAAAATTTGGAGGAAAATTATCTATTCAACCTTTTAGGAATCATTGAGCTCTGGGTTCTTGAAAGAAGGGTAAAAAGATCCTTGAAAAATAGACCATGGGTTAATGATTCAAGATAGTAGAGATTAGTCAACTTCATAATAAAAAATTTGGAGGAAAAATACTTGTTTAACCTTTTAGGGATGATTGAGTTCGGGGTTCTTGAAACACTGATGAGATGTTGCTGGCAGAATTTCAAAGTGAGGACCATATGTCAGTTCAATCTTGTTCGCTACATTACAAATAGTTAGCTTGCTTAGGCAATCACGACATTGGCATGAACAAGAGAATTCAAATCACATTCGTCTCTTGGAATTAACGAAAACTATTTTTTTTGGGTACATTTTTATAAGAATTATAAGTCATCCATTGTGGTGTAGAGAAATTATATATTGAGAATAAAGTTTAATATAGAGGGTTTTTTAGATAGTTTGGAAGTTGCGGTTTTAAGGAAAACTCTTTTATTAATTATTGAAGACATGAAAGACCTTTAGTAGTGAGGTTATTTTTTACAAGGAAAAATAGGCCGGTTTTTATTAGATATACCATTTCCAAAATTTTCAAGAACATAGTGCAGAAAGAAGGCGATGCAATGCCATATACAACAGACCAATGTATGTTGTGTCTCAAAACCCAAATGCAGAATCATAAAAACCACCATAGACAAATAGTAACCAAAGCATATGTCCAAAGTTCGGTGACAAGAAAAAAGGTAAAATCGTGGAGTGCAAAACATAAAGAGGAAGTCGAGCCCACTTGAAGCAATAAGCACCATGAACCATGGTCATCGAGAGACAATCAAAGCATAAGAAAAATCAACCTAGGAGGGAGAGTGTATCCACAACCATGATGATTTTGTCTATCAACAGAGTAAAATGTAAGCAGCCTACCTCAACCAAAATATCCTTATTTGACATAGCATTTGCAATGAAATTATGTTCTTGATGGATGTGTTGGAAGGAAATATGATAGAAAAGCTTCTTAAGATATTCGATATGTCAAACCAGCCTTGTAGATGAGGATGAGAGATAAAACAGATACCCAAAATGTGGTTGATTAAAGTTTGTGAGTCCCCAAAGATCTGGATGCTTTGAATGTTTAGAAACCTGGAAAACCATAGTAAACCCCATAGAGCGATGGATTTATCCCACATGTTTGTGCCATTTCCCGATACCAAAATATTTTATATTATTGTTCTGGATTTATGCGAAGCCATGCGCTACATCCACATGATCCACCTTGTGCAGCTCCATCAAAATCATCAAAATAACTAGCAGGGTAGGAGATGTGCAGAGCAGATTTCCTGGAACCAATTGCTTCATCAAAATAACCAGCAGGGTACGAGATGTGTTGAGTAGATTTCCTGGAACCAATTGCTTTAACCACTGTCTATTTCAGCATCAAGGGCTTCATCCAGAATACAATATTTTTCACAATATGTAATATATTAAGAGGAAAGCCATCAAATATAATGGAATTTATGGCCTTCCAGATTTCTCAAAAACTATGAGGGGAATGGCCAATTGTTTTTTGGTTCTCTCGCTCAGCCACATCAAACAAGAATCAATTGAGTCATGAACCATGTGAGTGAAAGTAAATTAGTTTGAAGTCCTAAACCATACCTGCACAACAATAGAAAAGTGCAACTCGAGATGATAATTGTTTTCCGCTGCCATCCTATACAGTGCACATTGACCAGGTCTATCCAAATCTACTGAACCAACTTATATTTTGTAGATTATATGAGGTACCGCAAATGAACAAATATGTATCAGCCACAGATATGGATCCCTTGGTGAGGTTATGCAACTACTTGTGGATGTTCAATTCACAATAATTGAATTGGGGAGATCTTCAAGGGTGGAACACAAGAATCTAATTTGGCAACTACACCTTTAGGAAGGTTTACTCTACATGATTTTGAGAATGATTAGAAATGAAAAACTTTCTCGACAAATAAATCAAAGACAAGTACTCTTTAGCGGAGGGTATTCGAAATTTTTATCGGAAAGTAGTTGAGATTTAACTCCTACTTATTTTGTGCATATTGAATAATTCCTCATCATATAAATATTTAAGTACATTTCTGCATCAACAATAGTGGCATATGGGGGAAGATGATCAAATTTAAGTACATGAAGAATTAGGATTTTTCCTTCTAGATGAGACAAGGAGAAATTGGGAAAAAAGGTGGTTCACAGATATGGAACAGTTTTAACAGGGTCAAGAACATCCTCCTCCAGAACATCTCATAGATTTTTGGATCTCGTAATAGTATTATATTGGGAAAAGACAACATTGTAGGATCTGGTGAGTTTCCTCTTGGTACAGTGGAACTAATAAACCATTTGAATAGAAAAGACATTTTCATATTGAGCTAGCTCATCGGTCACTGGAATGGAAACATTCCAATTTGGCTTGACTCTAGCCAATTGTTCCTTACAGGACAACGCAAGTTGGATTGGCTACAGTTTGTAAAATTACTAAAAGAGGCACAGATATGTTATGACAGCAAAGGGGATTCCATCACTTGGGTTGTTAAAAAGAAGAAACTAGGACAGATCGAGGTGGCAGACTGCTACCTCAAATTATGCTTGAAAGAGCTACGGAATGTGGAATATTGTTGGCTTTACAAGTTCTAGAAAATTAATATTCCTATAAAAATTATCATTTTCCTTTGGTTAACTTGGCAAAACAAGAATCTTACATGGGCAAACTTAAAAAAAAAAAGAATCATCATGGTCTTGGGATTTGTTATCAGTGTAGGAAAAATGATGCGGATAATAGGCACTTATTCTTACATTGTCCTAGATCTATAAGCATATGGAAACACTTCACCACCAAGTTGCAAATTCCATTCATTTAGTTTAATACAATTGAGGAATGTTTAAAATGGTGGAGTACACAAAGCAAAAGTAGGCGATTGCTTACTTTGGTTGTCTTCTGGGAGATTTGGAAAGGTTGAAATCAACTGATTTTTGGATCCAATAGATGGGGAGAAAATGTAACTTGTGAATTCATAGAGCAGTGGGTTATATTAGACTAGGAAGACGTTACCAAGCAAAAAAGGAAGGAAGAAAAGGGGAAAGTACAGATCACCAATTACCCGACAGGGTAGCACAAGGAGGAAGACGTGGGTGTGTTTGGATAAAGCTATCAGAAGAACAAGAGTTCTGGATTCACTGGAATGCGGGAGAGGATACAAGTATGAAAGCAGAAGCAATAGCTTAATGGGGATTACTATGGTTTGTCAAATTCCCGAGTATCCCACAAATGCAAATTTATGGGGACTCCACATGTATGATCGATAATGTTATGGGGAAGAATAGCATCCAACAAAATTCACTACAAGGATGGCTGAGACGTATACAAAGACTATGGAATACGTCAAAGAAAGGATTAATAGCCACAGAAGAAGGTATGCATATCCTAATTAAAACGAGATTAGAGGTGACAGAAGTAGATACCGTCAAGCTGCAGCGATAGAGTACTAAAGATCAATACAAAAAAAAAAGAACATCAGCACAAATAAGTACCCTGAAAATCTCTGTATTCAACCTTTTGTGATCCATAATGAATTAAACAAAATCTTTTGGTAGAAATCACATGAGAGAATTTTTTGGCCGACGCGTTTCGAACCAACAAGTGTGGTGCATGATTAACCACATTTGTTGGTTCGAAATGCGTCGGGCAAAAAATTCTCTTATATGATTTAAAGACTTTGTTTAACCTTGAAAATCTTTGTATCTTTTTGTAAAAATTTTGTATAGAAAATACAGAAAAAAAATTACTTCAATTTAGCTATATGTAGAACATGTCAATGATCTGAGATGCATTTTAGCCTTCTAAATTCCCATTGTGTAAATTGAGAAATATTGTGGAAGAGGCAGAGCAAAGATAGACTCAAAGTCTCCCGCTTTTATTAGCATATAGCTTTACATGATTGTATGCGGAGTATTTACGACTCTCTGTAGTCATAGTGTAGACACCATTGGATTTATGAGGATGATATGTCCAACACCATTGGATTTATGAGGATGATTTGTCCATCATATATATCTATTGTTTTAACCATTTTTCCCTGCTGAAAAAAATAAAAATTAATTGATTAATCTTAAATCAATACTTATTTAATTGGAGACATCTCAGAAAATAAAACTGGTCGGTTTTAGTACTTCTTCAGACATCTCAGAAAAATAAAACTGGTGTTACTTCTGCCGCCGCTACGGACCTCAATTTAAATTACAGAAAACATAGAGGCAATCCTTACATCAAATATTTACAAGCTTGTATTCAAACTTTATAATCGGACGCTGTTTATGTCCAACGGAAAATGTGAGGTCCTACACACCTTGACGCGCGAGCTCGTCGCCAGTTATAAACGTACCATGGAAGCCATAGGGCACCCGGGAGGGCAGTTTGACGGAGGCCACGACGTCGAGGCCCGGGGTCCTGGCGTCCAGGATCACGAACTCCGATTTTCCCGTATTCTCGTTGTTCACGAACGTGACCACGTAGCCGTCGTCCTCTGCGGAAGGAGGAGAGCGAGCGACGAAGTATGGTTCCCCTCCGTAGCAACCTTCGTCGAAGAGAAACTTGGCCACGATTTCCCTAGACTCCAAATTGACCTTGGCGATTCCGGATACCCTGGGCCACGGCTCCGCGATGGCCATATAAGCGTAGCGTGAGCGTCGACCGACGTAGCTTCTGTTGATCTGCCCAGCCTCCAGGTTTAGGCCCGGAAAAATCTCAGTTCTGGCGGAGGCGCCGGTTGTCGGGTTCAGTCTTATTTCTGACAAGATGCATCTCAGGGGCCGTTTGTCGGGATATTCGTTGAAGATTCCGTCAGGTGGCGTCATGCAGGAACCGACAACGACAACCTCGTTGGTGTCGGGATCCTCCCAGGCATTCCACAGATGGAAGCAGAAGCAACCGGGGACGTCAATCCAGGTCATCCTTCCGTCGTCGTTGTCGTTTCTCGGCATGACGCCGAAGCGCGGGATCTTTTCCCTGTCACACGAAACCGGCGATCCTCCGACAAACATGCGGAAGATGTTGAAGACCATTTGCTGATCTGGAACGATGATGTGGCGCTTCGTAACAGCGAAGTCGTGCACCATTGTCGGATGTCGGATGTTGATGTCGACGGGCGGGCCGAAGGTCGTGCCATCGCGGTTGAAGTGGAAGTAACGTAGGTGCGGCCGTCGGACGACGTTGTAGCTGAGGACGAAAAGCTCGCCCGTGTCGGGGTCGATGCTGGGGTGCGCGATGACCGATGAGGACCCGTGAAGCTGCCCGTCGAAATCGAACCTGCCCGACGTCACCAGATCGCCGTCGCCCGTCACCCTGACGGCATACGGGAGATCGTCCTCGGACATGGCGAGCAGACGGCCGTTAAAGAAGGCCAGCCCGGCATTGGCCACGCCCATGCCCTTCCCGGTGTTGACGAGCCCGCAGAGCCCCCGGGCACCGTGCAGCAGCAGGCGCACCAGCCCGCCGTGGCCGTGGAGTTCCCCGATGGGCTTCGGGTAAAAGCTCCGCCCCGCCCGCTCCTCGCTAACAAGCCTTTCGGTCTCCGTGAACCGGCAACTGTAACTAGCCTTCCCGTGTCTAAGCATCACGGCATGTATCATTCCATCGCCGTCAAATAAATGGTGGCCGCCGCGGGGCTCGAACCGGGGATTCGCGCCATTACGAACGTAAACTCCATCTAAGCACAGCGGTACCCGGCCCTCAACCTCCAGGTCGTGCTTGACTGGCGTTTCCGGCACCGGTGCGAAGTTGCCGCACAATTGAACCGCCGGGTCGGATGTCTTGGGCAACGGGCGTTGCTTCTCAAGCGGACGAACTAGGGTTTCCTCCGCCGCATCAAGAACTGCGGCGGCCAGCTTCTGGAGAGGCTTCCACTTTGCACCCTTTTCAGTTGATATTTTCAGCTTCGAATCCGCGGAAACCATAGTTTTCCGCATTGCCGAAGGTATCTCCCGCCTTCCACTTTCTCCAGCAGTGAGCACAGTTCGAATCGCATTCTCGCCAAGAACCGATTTACAGCAGAAAGCCATTAAATATCAACAATACTGCAAATCTTCTTATCTTCGCTTAACTTCCTCTATCAAAACTTCTGCTTAATTATGCATCAACTATAAAATCATTCAATGCCTTCTATCTTTCAGCAGCTCCAGATGGAGTGTCTCTATTATATATCTTTTCTGAGAAATCTTGAAAGCTCTTCCCTCACAGTCTAGAATTCCTTCTAATCTTCGAAAACCCATGCGCTGTATATATCATTCTCTTGCAAGAAAACGACGTGAAAACATGTGGCTTCCATTCAGATGTATGAACAGCAAGCACTTTCAATCGTTTGTTTGATCGCCACATGGCGACGCGACTCCTGAGCTGTCTACGATTTTTGATGGCCATTATACAATTCTTCGGTCGCCACATGGCGGAGCGAGTCCGGAACTGTATACGGCGACGTGACCGCCAGGTGCTCATTGGTACGACGGTTCTACGATTGGCCACCTTGGAGGCACCTCTTAGGTCGACTAATCGCAAAAATTAGCGGCGGCCTCTTCCATGCTCGCTGCTCTCGTAGTTAATCTCCAAGGATAATCCATTTTAGGGCGCAAAAATTTCAGAAAACGACCGTCCCCAAAATGCTGGGCAAAATTCTTTAACGTACCAATTCATTGGCTCCACGGCAAAACTTTAAGCGATAATAAGATTTAGTTCTAATAATTGACTTTGGAAGTTGAATTTATAGCCATCAATGTTTTTACGCCCATTGATATAAATTTACATTTATACTTATTAATGTTTTCTGTTTTTTTCTGCCTGAGAAAAATCGAACGAACTTTTTATTAAGTCAATAAGCTTTTTATTCGGTCAATAAAAAGTTATAATTGTAGATGTATTAAACATTTCTGAAAACTGTGAGTTGACAATGAAGTAAAAAAAGCATAGCGATATTGAGCAGAAGCAAAAAAAAAAAAGTGCTACTAAAATTTATAAGCAAAAACTATAAATTCATATAGGGGTCTCCTTATTATGGGAGAAAACGACTCTTACGTAAAAAAACTATTATTTTAAAAACAATTGTAGCTAGTATATCGACAGATAAATAAATGCAGGAGTGATGTCGAAATATAAAAACTAGTAGCATAAAAAAATATAAAGTAAAATGTAACTCTCAATGCTCAATGGAAATATCGCTGGATCATCTCTTCTAAGGTTGCTAATTCGACACATAGATCTTTCCCTACGTGCCAATAGCCCAAAACCTGTTGCAGGCCCTCCTTAGAAAGGAGGTCTGCCTCCGAGTTTGGCTCCCTGTATATGTGGCAAATCGATATAGAATCAAAACTCCTTTTAATTTGTAATATGTTCTTTATGAGTGGAATCCAAATGTGATTTTGACATCTTTGAATTTTATTAAACCACTTTATAGCATTTAAAGAGTCATCGAAAATTTGAACTGAACCAATTTCAATTTCTTGAAGCCAGAACAATAAATATTTCAATGATTGGAGTTTTGCGAAGTTGTTTGATCTTGAAGAAAGGCCAACTGAAACCTTTAATAGTTTGTGTTCATTAATGTGTATTAGCAACCATGCCCCACATTTATTAGAGACACCATCGAAATATGTCCAAGGGATATGTGGTCTGATTTGTTCTTCTCTAATGATCCGAGGAGTTTGAATTGGAGAAGGCAAAGGTATTAAAGCAAAAATAGAGGCACACTCTACTGCAATATGTGAAGGTGACAAAGGGGTGTCTTGGAAAATGCCTTTGTTTCTTGCCAACCAAATGCCCCATGTGATGATCAAAGGAATATTTCTCAAGTTTTCATCATGTGCCGAGTTCCACCAATTTTTCCAAGCTTCCAAAATACTTACCTATTCCACATAAGTGTAACCCCTAGTAAACTCAACTTGGCCTCCCAAATTTTGATAATGAAAGGACAACTTAAGAACAAATAGAAAACTAGTTTCTTCTTATTTTTTTGCATAATATACACCAACGAGGCCTATGTTTGTTCATTTTTTGCATGTTCTCCCATGTGGGCACTTTGTTCTTAAGGAGACACCAATTTTGACTTTGCTAGACATTTCAATTTACAAAGTGGTTTACACAACCAAGTCTTCACGCCCTGAGCTCTCTTAACCATTTGATAACTATAGCCATATTGCATGAACCCATCGAAGTGCATTTAGACGATCCATGTTTTGCATTATGATAACTATCTATATACATATATATGATTAGATTTATTTAAATTTGGATTTATGAGATGCATCAATTTTTTGGTAATTTTTTAAAAATTATATTATTATTATTATTATTGAAAATGTTTTCATTTTAAGTGATATTGCTTATCTTGACTTGTGATAAATTTAAAGTTAAGATGCATTTTGATTAAAATATTTCAATAGTTGTTGCTCAACTTGAGAGATATATAATTCCTTGTGTTCTCAACATGACCCTGAAGTATGGTGCATATACACATATATAATGGTTGAGCTTAGATCCTTCTTAACTCCATCCCTATCATACATCAAGGCAAATTAAATCCCTAAAAAAACAAACATTTCCTCAATTTTTTGTAATATTAAAAATTTTTAACCCCAATTTTTTTTATCTACAATATATCTTAAATTAAGATACATTCTTATAAATATGTATGTATTATTACATTTCACAATAAAAATCTACTTACCTCACCAAATAGTAAAGTTTTAAAGCACCTATCTAATCATTATGGGAAAAAATTTCCTTATAAATATTCTGTATAAGAAATCTCATACTCAAATTTGATTATGATAAAATAATGGATTTTGGATTAAAGTGATTATTAGAAACTTTTTGTTAAAAAAACTTTCTTCTCATACTATTTCACTATATATTTTTAATACTAATACTATGACACTATATATTAGTTAAAGTTTAAAATATCTTAACAACCTAGATTTCCAAACTTTCCAATTCTCACTAGGATTGTTTAATTTTTTTTTTAAACACTCAATGTGACTCTTTCATTTAAGTGTGAACAATTATCATAAACTACGTATAATTAAAACACCTACCATTCGTATAAAACAATGGCAACCTAGCATTAAGTACACATACACAATGGCAACCCAGAATTAAATACACATACACAATTTTTTAGACAAAAAAAGGAACTTCAAACGGGCATCAAAAACATATCTTGAAAAAATATTTTTGTACAAGAAACCAAATTCAAATTTATGTTAGCTTAGTATAACTTTATATTTTATAAAATTTCAAATTTTATATTCTTTCGAAAATTAAAAAGAGAGATGTATATAAGGAATGAGAAATTACGAACTCACTCTAAAATGGTAATTTAATTTATAGTTATATTAAATAAATTAAATAAGTAGATCAAATTTTATTCTACACAAATATTAATGGGAAAAAATGTATAAAAGAATATTAAATATAACCGTTGCTATTGACGAGCCAAATTGTTGAGCTATGAAACTCTGGAAGCAAGCCATGTGATGTTCCATATGCAACGCGTCAACATGTTTCTTCAAATTAATACAGCTAGCAACGGGTCAACATGTTTTTTTTTTAAATTAATATACCCACGTAACATAATGTTTAATATTGTGTAAAAGTGTAAGGTATTTATCAGTTATATTGGTTTGTTTATTTGGGATTTAGTTCTTACTCAGCTTTAAGTTTAATAGAATAGAGTGAATGGATTAAATTAAATTTCAGAGGAATGGATTAAAATTAAAAATAACCTTGATATAAATAAATTTATTTTTTAAATTTCACATATCAAATCTTGTCGAAAGATCATACAGTCGAAGAATATATTTTAATGTATTTGGATTGGATCTGATATTAAAATTTTTGTTTATTCAAGATTTGAAATGAGTGGGAAAAGGCTCTAATGTTTTTTAGATCTATTTTAATTTTATATTGAAACTTATTTAATTTGGATTTTATTTAGTTAAAAATAACAAAATCAAAATTTCGTCAACAAAAAGTAATTACTTCGTAAGGCGTTCCCTTTGAAATGAACTCCCCTTATTGTCTATCTGTCACTCTTAAATACCGTTAGATTATATGTTAGACCATTGAGAAAGGTTGAACCGTTGGATCACAAAAAAGTAGTTATGCATTGTTGCAGAGAGTTAGGTATTCAGGTATTCGATTCGCATAGGTAAAGACTTGCCTGCGAACTGAGGCAACCAGCTCTTCAATCCGGTTGTTGAGAAGGGAAAAATGAAGGAAGAGGAAGCAAAAACTATTTTCAGCAGTTGATTAGCACGGTCAATTTCTGCCATAGCCGGGGTTCATATCACTGGAAGTTGGAGAACTAGTTTTTAGACGAAAATGGCGATATGAAGGTCACCGACCTTAGCCTCAGTGCGCTTCTGGAACTCTTCTCCATCGATCCTAGGACTTTGGTGGCTTCCACTTCAGAGTCTCACTCTCCTTCTTCAAGCCATTAATTCCTCATATCATTGGATATTAGCTGCTTTCGGAGAAATACCAGACACTGCCATTTTGATGAGCTTAATATCCCAATCCAGGAATTGGTATTATTGGTGTGATTTTTATTTCTTCTTCTTCTGATATGATATGCATTTCCCTCAGTAGTTGAATCAAATCTGTTTTAAAACTTTGCTGACCAGGATCCTCTGTCATATAAATTGTGTAACAATAGTCACGATGATGAGCATGGCATTAATGTATGGAGGAAGCGCATCTACAGTGAATCTGGGGCCTTTGCTCTGCAAGGTTAATTATGCCCTTAATCCCATTAGGAGGACTCCAAATCAGCAGCAGAAGATGATCAATAATGCCCATTTTACAACCCCTCCTACCTCTCTCAGGTTTTTAATTTTCTCTCATATAAAACTCACTTATTCATGCTTCTTGTTTTTTCCTTAAGATTCTTCCATGCTGGGTTGCTTGAACAAATTGAATTCATTTTGCGCTGCTTGAATTGAAATGATGAGTGGGCAATGTGGAATTAAGAAGCAATGGGGGGTTTTATTGACAGATCCACTTCCTCGTCCTTCATGAACTCGGGTATGTTGAGATCGGAAGTGGACAAGTTCATTCACAGTATACCAAGAAGCAGCGGTGGCGATGCGCTCTCCACTGAATGCTCATTTGCGCTCTCAACTGAAGCTTTGCGTTGGCTGTTCGGCATTGCAGCGGTGTAAGTATGATTCCATTCATGTTGTGTTGTATTGTAGTTGCATAAATCTTTTTGATCCACATTGGTTGTGAGGGTTGGTCACACATTGGTTGTGAGGATTGGTCGGATACAGTTTAAAGTTTAGTTATAATGAAGTGGTGTTTCTTACTAACATAATGACGAAAATGGCGATATGAAGGTCACCGACCTTAGCCTCAGTGTGCTTCTGGAACTCTTCTCCATCTATCCCAGGACTTTGGTGGCTTCCACTTCAGCGTCTCACTCTCCTTCTTCAAGCCATTAATTCCTCAGGTCATTGGATATTAACTACTTTTGCATAAATACTGGACACTCCCATTTTGGTGAGCTTAATATCCCAGTCTAGGAATTGGTATTATTGGTGTGATTTTTTATTTCTTCTTTTTCTGATATGATATGCATATAATAGAGTGGTATTGTCAATGAAGTGGTGTCTCCTACTAACTTAATGGTTGATCGGTTAAGTGAGTATGATTGCTTTCTCGGTCATCTTTCTTTTGGTGCAGAATTTGTGTAAAACAATGATTAGATAAGCCTTTCTTAGAGCATCCTGGATTGGTTTTATAGCTATATAATCCCCTCTCTAAAGATCAGCTCAAATCTCTATTAAGGATAAATTTGTTAATGACAATCTCTCTTAGAGCATCTCGGATTGGTTTTCCAGCTATACAATTCCCCCCTCTAAAGATTAGCTCAAAACTCTGCTAAGGATAACTTTGTTAAGGACAATCCCTTTCAAGTTCAAAACTCTGCTAAGGATAACTTTGTTAACGACAATCTCTCTCAAGCCTACTGTTGAGATAAGGGGCTCCTTCAGAATGCTAACTAATTTGGGATAGGCAACCTCAATTTACTAGCTTTTTCTACTACAACAATCTGTTGAGCTTTGGGCTCCTTCAGAATGCTAACTAATTTGGGATAGGCAACCTCAATTTACTAGCTTTTTCTACTACAACAATCTGTTGAGCTTTTTAGCTTTTGCTTTCTGGCTGTTTCCAATTGTCAATATATTCCTCTCAGAAAATGGAAGACCTCAAAGGCTCTCTCGGGTTTCATAATTTAGTTTTTATTTTAGCTTTAGATCTTTATACACAAATGTCTCAAGTTTTATTTGCTTTTGCTTTTGCCCGTTTCCAAAGGTTAGTACTTTAAAAAAGGCATTAGGCTGTGTTGAGTCATAATTCAACTTTTATTTTTGGGACTGAAGTAGTTGTTGAGGCAAAAAATGATTCAATTATGGTGTTGCAGGGTTTTGATGTTATCAAAGCACACCACCATCAACAAATCTTTCCTTGTTCCACTGTTGGCCCTAGAGGCACCTGGAGATGTCATTTCTTGGATCAGGTGACCAGGTTCTTCCCAGTTGCAAAATTAGACAAATTCCAGTGAAGTGAACTGAGAGTTTAAACTTCACCCCACATTTGGATTTGTTTGTCTACATTATTACACAGGTGATTATGGTTTGTGGATTGCCTTTTTGGTCTTCCTTGTTAGACTATTTTACTACATTCCTAGTGAGTCACAAGAACTCAAATTCCATCCTATGTTACTTACTTGGTCGTTCTTTCCTGCACAGTATATTGAGTTGAATTGCATGACAGAACTGTAGTGTTTGACAAACTTAGTTTGTTGGGAACTGGGGAATTGGAACTACCATTTTTATTTGTGTTACTGGTGATTATTGCTCCTTATCAAGCCATGAACCTGAGACAAGTTGTTGTTTTCCTTAACAAATGATTGAATTGGTGTTTGGAAATGTGGATGGTAGTTTATGAGATGTTGTTGATTTGCAGAGGAACCCAAGCTGTAATGGTCATTTCCATAGTGGCTTCTGCATACTTGGTCTATCAACACGTCACCAGGATAGGGGGTATTAAAAAGGCTTTTGATTAGGGAGTTGTTGTACCCACCATTGCTATTGCGTGCCTTATCTGTGTGCCATTCATATTCCTCGTTAAAGGGTATATATTTTAATTTAACCAGGTGTCAAGCCCAAACAATGCCATATTTGTAAAGCCATCTTGACTCCCTACTTAAAATTTTCAAATTATTAGTGTGGAAAATAGTACATGTAAGGTGGTGTGTAATAAAGATCTAGTATATAAATAAGTCCAACAAGCTACATGATTAACTCCTTGGGAGCCTTTTCTTCTTGGCAAATCATGTTAATTTGGATTGCATGAGAGATTTGTTGAGAAAATTAGATCTGCTCTTTTTGGATATGTTTGAACCTCCTCTGTCCTTCGCAAGGGTAGCTGGTTGGCTGACTTGTTGAAAGCACTATTTTTGTCCATGGAGACAAAAACTGTATGAATAATATTTTAAAGAACACAAGGTTTTTTCAGTGGTCAAACCATGCCTTTTATTCAAAGTTGCAGATACCATACATGCATTGATATTCCTCTGCTTTTAAAAAATAAGGGATCCTCTATATTACGAGAGTATACTGAGTTGGAGGGTTTTAAAATTCAGGTTAAATAACTTATTTCTTTGCCTTTTATGCATGCGAGGCATGATCACACAAAGTTATCCATTATTCACAGTTCTGAAATATTGTGGAGCTCCTGTGCACAGTATTTATTTTCGATTTTTTGATATTTTCTATCTATTTTCTGTCAATTTTTTTATGTCACTTAATTTGATATCCTTTCTATTTTGATGCCAAATTTGTTACTGGATACAGAATCTACTTTCATTTTGCTAATTTTGATATTTTCAATCCGTTATTCGATCTGATTACAACACATTCTATTTTCAATCCATTATATGATATTGTTACTCCAGTACACCTTCTGTCTTCTTAAAACAAGATAATACCACAGATTATATAACTCGCAATAAGTCGACACCCTTTTTTAGGAAATATCCCATTTTTGTTTCTGAGCCTTCTGTCTTCTTAAAACAAGATAATACCATGGATTATATAACTCACAATTGTCAAGATATGTAGGCTGTTTTAGGCAATATCCCATTTTTGTTTCTAAGCCTCTGTGACTTCAATTCTGAATTAATATATGTTCTTTCTTTATTGAGAAAGAACATATATTAATTTTATATATAATATTATGGTGAAGTTAAATGTTGAATTAGTATAAAGATAGTTTTTATGATATAAGGATCTATTTTCTTATAGTAATTGGATTATTATTAGTTTTTACTGAGGTAGGACTTTACAATATAAAAAGCGACTTTACAATATAAAAAGCTTATTGACTTATTGAACAATGTAATTATGTAATGTTTAATTTTGAAAAACAAATAACTATTATTAGTTTTTACTGAGATAGGATTCTAGTATTTTTTTGGTTTATTGATCTATTGACCAATGTAATTTATAATGTTTAACTTTGAAAAAAAAATATTTATATTTCAATATTATTAAAAATAATAATAATTTTTAAACATTTAATTGCACCATAATTTAAAGGTCTTATTGCAGCATTTTCACAATAAATGTCATGTGATAACTACCTCATATTTTTGTGATGTCATGATTTTTACACCGTAAGGCATTCCCTCTGAAATGAACTACCCTTATTGTCTATCTATCACCCTTAAATACCATTAGATTATATGTTAGATGATTGAGAAAGGTTGAACCGTTGGATCACAAAAAAGTAGTTACGCATTGTTGTAGGTAGTTAGGTATTCAGGTATTCGATTCGCATAGGTAAAGACCTGTATGCCAACTGAGGCAACCAACTCTTCAATCCGGTCGTTGAGAAGGGAAACTGAAGGAAGAGGAAGCAAAAACTATTTTCAGCAGTTGATTAGTGTGGTCGATTTCTGCCATAGCCAAGGTTCATATCACTAGAAGTCGAAGAACCAGTTTTTAGACGAAAATGGCAATATGAAGGTCACCGACCTTAGCCTCAGTGCACTGTGGGAGCAGTTCATATAGGACAACCTTCTCCACATGGCATACGGCGTGCTGTCATACGTTTTACCTCAGGTGATTACCCAGAAGGGATACGACGCAGCCAAGGCCAACATTTGGCCCTGCAGAGTTCGTGCTCCTAGCGGGCTACATGCCTTTCCAGATGCGAATATGATAGTGATGTATAAGAAGATCTAAAGGGGGATTTCAAATCCACAATTTGGTTTTCCTCTGAAGTCCCACGTTTCATTATATAGCTGCTAGACCCTAACCCTATGCTTAGATCTGAACCATTACACTTCAGAACCTTCTACAATCTTTAGACGTGCCCAATTTTGTTAGATAGATATTTTATAACAACTATTCCATGAATCAAGGTAAGTTTGTTAGATAGATATTTCATAATAGCTGTTTCATGAATCAAGGTAAGATTTCTCTTAAGAGAGCGTTTTCAATTTACTTCAGTTTTGATAGTGGATATGTGAGCTGGGCTATATGGATATAATTAGAGCTATTTAATCCTGCTCATTGTTTGGTGAATTTGAGATTCAAAGTTTTTCTACCAAATGTTTTACAGCAAATTGAAAACATTGGCTAGCTTGCTGCTTGAATCTGCATCAGCTCTTGAAATGTCACCACTTATGGATTACAAGCAGAGAATAATAGCATATATATGGTTAGATATTTTATTTTTCTTACTTATATTATTACTGGTCTTGATGGTGTTGTTTTGGTTGTGGCGAATTTTAATAAGAATTGATCACGCTCCTTTGGAAGTGCCAACCCTTGATGCTCAGTTGTGATGTAAAATATAGGACGATAGAAACCTTTGCATTTTTGTATTGATGATATGTTGTTTTTATTGACTTTTGGGACTTGGAAAAACTTGTTTCCTTCACTGGTGAGAATATTAGAAGGATAATCTATGACAAATAGTGCACGGGACATCATTTACACAAAATATTTTTCTTATACTACCCTTCACTCTGAAGGCGTTTATCTATCATCTGTATTGAATAAGGTACCACAGGGAGGTTGGTGTCCATTCCTAATTGTAGCAATTTTCCTGACCATAATGTTCTCTTAGAACCATGGAAGGCATAAAAGTATAAATATTTAGCCCGGAGAAAACTCAGCATAGAAGGTTTGAATGGATTGCTTGCTAGGGTGAATTCACGTGTACCAGGAATTTGATTCTTCTGTAGTGACCTTATTTCCAGCTTACAACCGATTATTGAGAATTACGTAAAGAATGTGGGGTATCTGCATGAAGTTCTTGTCATTGTCACCATAAGAAGGGTTCCAGTCAAGACAGTGCTTTTGTTAGAGAGATTTATGGTTGGAAAACTAGAGTCGAAGGGTGTACATAAATGCATATCCCAATATGAGTACCAGTCTGTGCTCCCACCAACACGCAATGCTTCATCTCCATCACTCTAGAATAGAAACTTGACATCTGGAATTGCAGAAAAATGATGTCAATTGGAAGGCCTAGCTGCAAAGCATTTCTAGCGTGTGTAAAGCAATTTCAACAAAAAACGTCTAGCAGTGGGAAACATTCTAGGGTACTTGATGTTTTACTAGCTTAAAATTATAATTAAATTAAATCAAAACTTTATTATGAAATAATAGAAAATTAGTACAAACTTGACTTACAATGATGGGGGCTTACATAAACAATGTCGTGCCGTTCCAAAGTTGGGATTCCTCAATGTTTGACATTAATCAACATGCCATTTGTTCCCTTCCATTCAAAAGTTCAAGTTGGTTTCCTGATCACGAAAGATCAATTGCATCCCTCCTTCTGATAAACTCAATAATGATAAATGACCGAATTAGCACTTCAACATATAAAAAACAAAATTTTGAAAAAACATATGTTTTGTAATGTTGCTTCTTGCCCATGCTTTTGTTCTCTTTAGTAAGTGATGTTCCTAACATTTCTCCAAAGGGAAATTTTGACAATTTGCCAAACTGGTGCAACTATAAAGACAACCAAAAATGTTAAAAATGAGTACTATAAAAGAGAGTGTCTTATGTGTCATGCAACAAGATTAGAATCGTCTTGTCAATAATCAATCTTAACATACTAAACTTTTAACACATCCATTCATGTTATCAAAGCAATACAAAATCTTGTATGAAACTTAATATAGGTGAGCCTGCTCCACATGAAGAAGCTACGAGAAAACTGACATATTCTCACATGTTTCTCCTTATTTCCGCGTGTCACAAGAGGTAACTTCTAAACCAATAGAAGATAGTATAGAGAAGCATTCAAGCCACTCCCAAATAGTGCTCAAACTTCATCTTGTATTACCAATAATCCTGACAAGAGCACGTTCCATTCCTAAAATGGTGAAAACATATAATGTCCCTTACTACAATTTCATGTCCAAAAATCTTAGAAATAAACTTGACAGCATTGTGACAGTCACCACATACACGAAGGTTCTTTATTATTCAAATAGGGGCCCCAGGAGGTGTGCTCATAAGCCCAAATGCAATGGCTAGCTTCTCACTGTGATGGTAGAGGACATGTTCCTTATGTTCATCCTCCATATCATGAGGGACAAAGTTTGTGTTTGGTACATAACCTGCCTCCTCCATTGGCCCAACCAATGTATTCAACATTGCATGAAATTCCTCTATTTGTGGGTGTGATCTATATTCTAACATGAATGCATGTACTCTATTCTTGACCTCAATCCAGCTGAACCCTGGCTTCTTTTTAGCGTCTCTGTCTTTCATCATTTTTCTAACCTTGGCTGCATCATCCCACCTACCAGCTGCAGAATAGATATTTGAAAGCAACACATATGCAGAAGTATTTTGCGGCTCCAAATTAAAAAGCAATTGTGCGACACACTTTCCTATTTCTATATTGCCGTGAACTCTGCAAGCACTGAGCAGTGCCACCCAGATACTGACATCAGGTTCAAATGGCATCTTATTGATGAAATCTTCTACCTCGTTTAGATGACCAGCACGACCAAGAAGGTCAATTATGCAAGCATGATGATCAATTCTTGGTGTGATGTTATGTTCATACCTCATGGAATGAAAGTAATAATGTCCTTGATCTACTAGACCTGTATGGTTGCAAGTAGAGAGAACACCAAGGAAGGTTATGGCATCTGGCATAATGCCTGTCAGTAGCATTTGCTCAAAAAGTCTCAAGGTTTCCACCCCATCCCCATGTTGAGCATGACCAACAATCATTGCATTCCATGAGACAACATCACGCTCAATTATCTTCTCGAAAACTTTCTGTGCATCTTTTATGCCTCCACATTTGGCATACATAGTAACCAAGGCGTTGACCACAGACATGGGTGACTCAAACCCCATACAGAAAATGTGGGCATGGATGTGTCTTCCATGCTCAAGAACTGCTAGGTTGGCACACACACTAACAATGCTAGCAAAAGTTGCCTCATCTGGCTTCAAACCAGTGGGTTGCATTTGACAAAAGAGTTTTAGAGCCTCTTCACTATACCCATGCTGCACATACCTTGCAATCATTGCATTGCAGGAGATCACATCTTGTTCAAGCATTTTGTCTAACACTTGACGGGAATATTGTAGGCTGCCAGATTTAGCATACATGTCTACAAGAGCACTCTCAACGAACATATTTGAGTCAAAACTAGTTTGGATAATGTGGCCGTGAAGTTGTTTACCTTCTTCAAAAGTAGGTAAGCTAGAACTTACACTGAGAATGCTTGCATAAGTGAATTGATTCAGTTTCACACCTATCTGTTTCATTTGGAAACTAGGCTTTAAGGCCTCATAATAATGGCCATTATGTGCATATCCTTCAATAATTGCATTCCATGAGATTAAGTCTCGTTCCTGCATTTTATCAAACACACCTAGTGCATCTTCTATGGTTTGAGTTTTGGCATACATTGTAACAATAGCATTGCACATGGAAACTTGGGACTGGAATCCACTTCTGATAATGTACGCATGGGCCTGTCTGCCAAACCTCAAATCAATGAGAATAGCACATGCATTGATGACAATGACAAATGTCAACTCATTTGGCTTCATACTGGTCTAGTGCATTTGATTAAAAAACCTTGTGGCCTCATCTGCTTGCCCATTTTGGGCATATCCTGCAACCATGGCAGTCTAAGAAACAATATTTCGAACCGGCATTAAATAAAACATTTGGCGTGCACCATCTACTCTCCCAAATTTGGCATACATAGCAACAAGAGCAGTCCCAACAAATACATTTGACTCAAATCCAATCTTAGCAACGTGTGATTTTTCCTCCCATATCCTAAATCCACCATGCTTGCACATGCACTTACAACGCTGGCTAAGGTGAACTCATCAGGTTTCGTGCCCATCCATTGCATCTGGCCATATAAATCCATGGCTTCAACCTGATCACCACATCGGGCATATGCCACAATCATTGCATTCCAGGAAACTATGCTACGTTCATGCATTTTGTCAAACAGACACCGTGCATTTTCCACATACCCACATTTTGCATAACCTGTAAGAACTGTAGTCCATGAACAGACATCTCGTTTAGGAATTGTGTCAAACACTTGGCATGCATCCTTAATTCTCCCACACTTCACATACATGTCAATCATACAATTCCACAAATAGATGCTTGGCTCAAAGCCGGTTTTAACTATATGGCCATGAATCGTCTTTCCCTCTGCTAGGGCTCTGCTATTTCCGCACTCCAGCAAGAAACGAACATAAATATTAGGATCCACCTGAACAAACCTGCAATATGTAGAATTCAGAACACCTATATCATGGCTACTTCCATGTTCTTCTTTGGGATAATCTTTGAGAGCATAACCAAACTCTCTCTGCTTATTCACCCAGTACCTACACTCTAGATGAAACACCAATGTATTCAAAATGCTTCTCTGAGTATGATGATGGTGTTCGATCTATTTTAAATAGGTGAAATTCTAGCACTCAGTTCCATTCATCTTATCAGAATTTCACCTGTTTACAACAACTAGGACACCATCATCATACTTAGAGAAGCATTTTGAATACATTAGTGTTTCATCTAGAGTGTAGGTACTCGGTACAAGTAAAGTTAGCTTCATGTTCTCACCCATAATGATTGCCTGGTTCGTGACCAACATCATGATTGGACAATATAATATTGTGAAATATTATCCTGGAGCATTCAAGGCATTCAACCCATATTATATATACTATTACTTTCATGAATATCACTAATAAGGATGGGTGATGCTTGGAGGTGTAGTATTATGTATAACAGGTATTGATTATTCACATGATGATATGTGTCTCATTTTATCATATAGTATACTTGGAACTGTTTTCTAACTCAATTGATAAATCCATACCAATGATTTTCTCAAACAAAATTCATAACTTCATCCCAATTATTTATGTTAAAGCTATACAAATAGAAACACTAACATCAGTGCTTTGTTCTGACCAGATCCAGGTGCCAAGGCCATGTTTGCAGACTTGCGCCATTTCAACAGGACATCAATCCAGGTCCAAGCTATATGTCAAGGACAGAATTATTAGTATTTCATCATATTTGCATGCTTCATCCTCCTTAAGTTTTAGTACCATAATGAGAAATTTGGGTTGTTTTTTGCAGCTTGCTTTCTGTGTGTTGGTTTACCCATCTCTGCTTATCACATATACGAGACAAGTGGCTTATTTGATAAAAAACCTAGGGGACATAGGCTTTACATTTTAAAAAGCAATACCACAGCCTGTGTATTGGTCAATGTTCATTGTTTCCACTTTAGCAGCCATTGTAGCCAGTCAAGCATTGATTATAGCAACATTCTCAATCATAAAACAGTCCATGGATCTTAGTTGCTTCCCTCGAGCTTATTTTCCACCACAGGGATGAAAAATGTTGCCTTATTTCATATCATAATGTACTGATATTCAGTATATAATGAAAATTCTAAGCACTTACCATGTTTTAAATATGAATTCATTTTTAAATTTATGGTAGATTATCTATGCTTTTATTTAGCAGACATGTTTCTCATCAATCTAGGGTGGAGACTAATGAGAATGCATGACCTTTGAGTCTATATAGACCATAATTATGAATCATGATTTGAAATCTTGGCATTGTAGAAGAAGATTACCAAAGTTCTGTCACAATGTGTTTTTAAATTATGTTTTGGAAGAGGTAAAAGTTTTGAGAGCGTTTTCAATTTACTTCAGTTTTGATAGTGGATATGTGAGCTGGGCTATATGGAGATAATTAGACCTATTTCATCCTGCTCATTGTTTGGTGAATTTAAGATTCAAATTTTGTCTACCAAATGTTTTACAGCAAATTGACAACATTGGCTAGCTTGCTGCTTGAATCTGCATCAGCTCTTGAAACATCACCACTTATGGATTACCAGTGGAGAATAATAGCATATATATGGTTATATATTTTATTTTTCTTACTTATATTGTTACTGGTCTTGATGGTGTTGTTTTGGTTGTGGCGAATTTTAAGAAGAATTGATCACGCTCCTTTGGAAGTGCCAACCCTTGATGCTCAATTGTGATGTAAATTATAGGAAGATAGAAACCTTTGCATTGTTGTATTGATAATATGTTGTTTTTATTGACTTTTGGGACTTGGAAAAACTTGTTTCCTTCACTAGTGAGAATATTAGAAGGATAATCTATGATAAATAATGCATGAGACATCATTTACACAAAATATTTTGCTTATACTACCCTTCACTCTGTTTTTTGCTATCTCTGAAGGCGTTTATCTATCATATGTATTGAATAAGGTACCACAGGGAGGTTGGTGTCCCTTCCTAATTGCAACAATTTTTCTGACCATAATTTTCTCTTGGAACTATGGAAGGTAGAAAAGTATAAATATTTAGCATGGAGAAAACTCAACATAGAAGGTTTGAATGGATTGCTTGCCAGGGTGAATTCACGTGTACTTTCTTCTGCAGTGACAATATTTCTGGCTTACCACCGATTATTGAGAATTATGTAAAGAATGTGGGGTCTCTGCATGAAGTTCTTGTCATTGTCACCATAAGAAGGGTTCCAGTCAAGACAATGCTTTTGTTAGAGAGATTTATGGTTGGAAAACTAGAGCCAAAGGGTGTATATAAATGCATAACCCAATATGAGTACCAGTCTATGTGTTATAGGCCCAAGCCACCAAACAACACCTTTCCCATGTTGGGTCCCTTCAAATTCTGAATCTAAGAAGCCCCATAGGAGCAACAAAATGAAAATGATACCTAGAAAATCACTCTTCTTGCCTAAGCCACCAATCCTAGCAAGGCTTAAGGAGGACCAACGATAATTATAAGGATCCCATGCTTCCACTACACTCTCTATTGCTTTATGATCCAATATGTTTCTCATCTTATCTTTCCATTTTGTTTTGAATGTGGAGTCTTTACAGCCTGCAATATAGTATGCTCTAAGCCCCTGTAGCAATATTCAAAATGTGGCTACAGTTTCTTTACAATATTTGTAGATGAGGGTATGCCCCCTTTGTCTACTATGGCGGAGAGCTGGGCTCTTGCTATGAGTACCTCATAAAACTCACCCTCATATGTTAGTTGCAGTGTCTTATTTGGGGACAAGAACATAGGTCCTTGAGCTGTAGCCATGGTTTTAATACCAATCCACTTTTGACTTCTTCCTTGCTTGGTAGCAATTTACATAAAACTTTGTACCCCAACAACCAGTATGCTCGAAACTTGTTAGTATCAGACACTAATATATCCAGGGTTTTCAAATGGGCATCTCTGAAATTCTGGAAAAGAAATTTAAGCATTTGGCAAGTTTTGGCCTACTTCTCATAAACATCAATCCGAAAAAGGGGTATGTGTTGTAGTATTTGCAAATAAGTAAACATTTAAATTTATTTTTATATGAAAAAAATATTTAGTATGCATAATGAAACATTAAATTAAAATAATAATAATAAAACAGTTTAATTGACATCTCATATGAACTTAGTAGTGAAAAATGTCATTTTAATAGAGTTCTGGCAAGTTAAGGAATTTGTGCATCCCTATATCTACGAAAATTTCACCGAGAGTTGAATTGGGATATTAAAAACACATTCAAGGTTTTATCCAAAATAAATTTCATGACATCTCATATGAAGTTAGTAGTGAAAAATGTCATTTTAATAGAGTTCTGGCAAGTTAAGGAATTTGTGCATCCCTATATTTACGAAAATTTCACCAGAGAGTTTGATTTTAGCAAGGAGTTTGATGGCTTTCAATTGTATTTTTCGAAACACCTAGTTGACAGAACCATGTAGTAGGAAAAGGACATTTAATTTTTACTCTCACAATGGTTTGTGACAGCTAGCAACCTTGTGTTCCCTCTTTAAAAGTGACAATTCATTCTTAAATATGTAACATATGGAAAAACAAAATCTCCAAATACAAAAAAAAAAACTTAAAATAATGTACAAAAATATGTTCACAAAAACAACAACTGCTACATGAATAATGGATAACCTCTATATGACATTAACTATAACTCATTATCATCCACCCTTTCTTTCAAGAATGTCCATTCACATGTTGCTATTCTTCCACACACTACTATTACTTATCCATATTCAAAACACATATAACTTATAGTTTCAAGTGTAACTCAATATCATCCACCCTTGCGTTCAACAATGTCCATTCACATGTCACTATTCTTCTACACACTATTATTTATAAAATATCTATATTCAGCATACACATAACTAACAATTTCAATTTCAACTCTTTATCATCCACCCTTGCTTTCAACAATGCCCATTCACATGTCCCTATTCTTCCACACTCTATGCCTTACAATGTATCCTTTGCAACATCAGGTGCAAATGCTAGTATATTGCCTATTCCACCAACTTGTGTTTAGTGACTATTCGACCATAACTGTACTTAAGTAATTCAATTTTCTTTTTACTTTATGGAAGTTGAAGTTTATAGTCGGAGACGTCTTTCCAGAGGGGGTGGCTTTTGACTATACCGAACTCTTTCAAAGGTATGGGATTGTGTTCAAATCTTTATAAGTCAATATTTTCGCTTGAAACAATTCTAGAATATCGTTAATATATTCGATATGAAATTCGATCCTTTATTGATTTTAACAAAGCTATAATAAACCTTAATTCACGGGACACCAAACATAAGAAATCATCAAAAATATAAAAAAAAAATAATATGATATCGCTAATATATTCGATATGAAATTTGATCCTCTTTATCGATTTTAATCAAGTTAGAATAAACCTCAATTCACCGCTCACCAAACATAAGAAACTATGGTATACAAATCTCTAAGAACTTTCTCCACTAAGATAAAAAACTTAAATAGATGGCGAAGTACCAAAATCATTGAACATTCCTTTGATAATATTGAATACTAGCATTTGCAGTGGAAGGGCGCAAAGACACATCAATAAGACTATGAAAATGGGAGATCCTACTATTAATGATACATGAGACTAAATCTTTCTAGATAAAACATTGGAAACATTGCCAGCGCAAATTTATTTTATTTGGCGATGTTGATCGGGATAAATGTCTTGATTAACATTTGGGGAAATCCATGAAGTCAAGATCTGTAACTTAGATCGATATATGTTTAAGTGGTGGTTTCGACTAGTATAATGAGACTAGTTATCCTTTTACACAACAAATGTACAATAGAGGAATAAATGAAAGATAAATTATAACTCTAAGGTATGTATTGCATACATATTACTCTAATATAATGTAAACTATAAGCCTATTAGCAAAAGGAAGGATAATCCATTTATAATATTAAAAAACTTATAAAATTGGTTTTTTGAGTTCTAGATATATTTGTTTGACGTGTACTAAAATAGAGGAAGAGGTGTGTTGTGAAAACACAACACCCCCATTTTATTCTATCATAATAGACACGGGGATCCTTTTCGCATCCCTTTAGGTTTAGAGTATCTATTGCTTTTGTTTAACCCAGGTCATCTTCTTCATTAATGCTTGTTTCATCTTCTTGTATGGTTTGCAAATTTAGCCTTAATTTTACTATTTAGACTTTTAATTTAATTAAAATATTTATTTTTCTAAACTTAATAAACTTGTAATTTGTTTTTTGTTTTAATTAGATTAATTCATAAAACATAGCCCCATAGACCAAGATTCATACAATAACCATATTATAATATGGTAAGTGGCTTAACCCTCTTTAATAAACATACAAATATAAACTTTGAACCATATGACAAATTGCTTTAATACAAACAAACGAATATAGGTTTTAGTGATATATATTATAAAGTGGCTGGAGTATTACGGAGGACCCACATACCACGTAACCTTCCTCCACTTCCTTATATTAGAGAATCCCTCATATCAGAGTTTTTGTTATGTGTCACCTCTTAAAAGTTCTGATATGCCAATGCTCTGACATCCATGCCGCTCCAATTTCTGATATCCCAATGCACCTCTGGCTTCTGAGGTCTGATATCTGCCAGGATCTGATATCCGGACCCGATATACGTATTAACGATGGTCTAATCGAAATATCGTGTCCACTTGTATATTAGAACTTTTAAATGGTTACAATTGTAAAACCTACGATATCGAATCTCTGATATAATGGACCCGATAAAGTTATTAAAGGGAGTTGATTACAATATCACATCTACTCCATATCATCGCTGCCCAATATCACAACTCTTTCTTATGTCTCATTTTAAAAGTTATGATATCATATAACCTCAACAATTTATTTAGAGCTATTGTTGTATACTTTGACATGGTTCTTTTTTACTTTTGCAATCTGTCCTTATACAAGTTCCAATTTCGAATTTCATTTATGATTAACCATGCAAGATAGATTGACCATATTCTAAATGAGCATTTTAGTAAATAATCAACAATAGTGATGAAAAGCCACATACATACTCATACTGCAGAAATGAAATTGAAATATGAAGAATTTATTTTCAATAATAGAGCAAGCAATAATGTTGTATATCCGATTACAAAAATAATTCTTACTATAAAAAATGAATCAATTACATAAAACAACATAGAATTACAATAGTGGAGGTCCTCTACTATCTCTAAATTGATTCAATGTCTGCATAAATAGATATGATCTCATCACAATGTAAATGAGCCTTAACTCCTTCTATACAAACAAGCTAAAAGCTCTAGCATTACTTTGCCTCTTTTATCTCAGAGTTAATTAGAAGAAAATGAAACAAAATGATTCTTTCGGTTGGGCTTATGGTCAAATGTAGATGGACACAGTTGAGGGAAATGTTCAGTTTAGTTTGTTGATGATTTTTTTTGCTTATGACAGGATATAATCATACTTTTCAACCACCTCTATCTATTCTTATCCAGTGTTATGCCACTTGGTGGGGTTCCTTTGAGAATATTGACTGGATCTAATTTCCATCGTCAGCCATGGAAGCCTCTATGCTATAACAGATAATAAAATCAGTTGTGAATAGAGGATTTTATTAAAATGGCGAAAACAGGTCAAAACACTACAATACATATAAAAATTCATTTATGCCATGAGACACTTTTTAAATTAATTATGTGGCATTTTATTTATAATAATAAAAGTGGCCGGAGTAGGAGTGACATGTGGCAAGAGCTTAGTGGTATTGCAGGTAAACTCATCGGAACTTTTAACAACGCGTCCAAACGAAAAATGTCGATACCCCGATATCGGGAGGCTCCAATATGGAGCAGACGCGATATCTTATTGAACTCTTTTTAAATAATGTATTGGGTTGGATATCGGAGGTGAGTGAAATATCAGAAGTCGGAAGTGAGAGGGATATAATTATCGAAGATCGAAGGGAGATGATTATCAAAGGTCAGAAGGATTGGTTATAGGAATATCAGCGAGATATGAATATTGGAAGTCAGAGATCAGAGGGATATTAATATCGGAGATCAGAGTGGGAGGTTATATCGGAGGACAAAGATTAGAGGTTATATTGCTATCGAAATATCGATGTAATGCCATATTAGAGTTTTTTAAATGTATCTCGAAAGGAAATCTTTGATATGCATTACCTGTGATATGTGGGAGTGGAACAATGACATGGAATATGGGTGAAATTATATGTAAAATATTTTGGTTTTATGAACCAAAGTTTGCATATTAAAGGGGCTTATATCAAAGATATATAATATTACAATATCCATGGATTCTGATATGTGTAATGCAAAGAATTACAACCACTTTATTAAATGGGTTCGCAACTTTGGATAAATGTTTTATTAAGCCTCTTCATAATATAGTTTGGACTTTGATATTATGGATTCCCAAAAGGATTCTTCCGATGTCAAAGTCCCAATCACTCAAAGCTCCGATATTAGATTTGATATATGCATTATTTTCAATATGTATTTCTCAACTTTTATCAATAAGCCAATTCATAATATAAAAGCCACTTTGTAATATAAGACTTGGTCTTGGTCTCGAGGGCTATGTAATGAATTAAATAAATATTAAAAAAATAATAATAAACATTTACAGAGAACTATAACTTATAAAACAAAAATGAAATATACATTTTAATACGCCAAGGTAGTGAAAAATATCCAAGCTTCAAATAGGCACCATTTACAAACCAAACAACCAAATGAGATCAAACGATTTTGATAGGAAGACAAAAAACATCAAACACATTGAAGCAATCCAAACTCAGAAAACAGAAAGTGACATGACTAAGATTCAATAAAAGGGTACCCATAATGAGAATTAAGTCAATAATGCGGGGGGGGGGGAGAGAAGGGGGGTTGTGTTTTTACCACAAAAATGGAGACACACTAGGAAGAACCAGTCATCTCTGGTTTATTATTAATGAAATCCTAAAAGGAAAAGGAACAAGGCTGAATAAAATAAAAATGCTAAGATTCAGACTCTATGAAATCCCTCAAAACAGAGTTTAATCATTTTGAACAATTCTTGTATAAGTCATAAGAGTAAGATCATGTTTACAATAACCATTAATTAATGATAGCATAAACTAAAGGACAAAATTTTAACATTGTGTTTAGTAAGAAAGATGAACTCTCATTTTCATAGGTAGAGCCATTGTTGCTAGTAGACATCCAGAGCCTTGACAGGGTTATCTTTTTAACCCAATGAAATGTCAGTATCCCATCTACTATTTAGTATTTCAGAGAAGACATATTTCATTAATAACTTTGAAAACCATTTTCCTAGCTTGGTAACCAGATATGACAATGCCATTCACAAGTATTGATAACCATGAACAAGTCGACTCGTGATGAGACTTCTTGTCTTATAGCGTAGTGATGTAAGCCATTATCCTGGCTCGGTGACGAGCTATGATAATGTCATAACAATCAAAGTCCATGATGAAGGTAGGCTGGCTAAGTATGGAGACCTCCTATCTTTCAGGTTTTTCATGCAACTTTTAATTTATACTCTGATAATTTGTGCTAATAGATGGGGAGACAATTCTTCTCCTTAAGAGATGGGGATGACATGGAAGAGTTATAGAATACTAAACTGGTGCATTTCTTTTGTAACCTTGGTATTCGTTTTAGGATATGGCTTATTGTAAAATAGTTTTCTTGTGTGTATTAAGGTAAGTGAGCATTCAAATGCTAATAGAAGATAACAATGTTAGAACTTCACTATGAACTTGGAAAATAATAGTTTAATGATCTTCCTTTTATTATTCCTTTTAATAATGGATTCCATTAGATAAGAGTAAAAATTTCCCATATATGAAACCAAATAAGGGTGGAAAAGGCCCACCAACTAAAACATTGGTAATATCACCTTGGAGAAAACCTTCCATGGAGAACTTTTGAAACAATTTTCGTGTTGCTTTTCACCTTGCAATTACACACAATTGCATGGTTTGTCCAAAACACTTGGTTTCTTCTCTGGTGCTCCAAATTGACATGGTATGGTATGCTATCTGAAAAGATGGACACCCCAACATGCAAGCTCCTTTTGGAGAGTTTTTGAGTCCCATGTCTCACAATAAGAGGCATATAATGTTAAGCCTTGAGTTAGGTTTTTTATGCTTTGGATGTATTGAGGCGTATAATGTTAAGCTTTGAGTTGGGTATTTTATGGTTTGGTTGTATTGTTGAGCTTTGGTACTAATGAGATATTTATCTTTCAATGGCTTCCAGTTCCTCAGACGACATGGCTTTGCTATGCTGGAGAGGATATTGTTTAGAGTAGACCCTTTCTTAGAATATTTCCACCAAAAGATGATGATATGGACTATTTTGATGTGAAACCATTCCCTATACAGGAATTACTTATGAATTAGATATCTAAATTTCTTATATGAAAATCTTTTAAATTTACCAAATGTTGTGTTGAGAATTCATGAATCTAATAATATTTCAACTATATATAGTTTTTAGGTCTTCTTGAGGCAAGAACATGCCATACTTTGCATAATTGAAACCTATTCAAGCTTTGGTGGATGAAGATTGTTGGATCTAGGTCCAAGGAATGGAGTTATGGCTCTGGTTATTACATGAAGTCATGGGTATTATTTCATAAAGATATTTGAAGTTTGTACCACATTCATGGATTTCAAGCATATGTAGAATGTGAAAATAGATGGATCTTAGTTTTAAGCAACCAGTCGACATTTTTTAGGTTTTGCAACTAGAAATGAAAATTAAATTTATTCGATGGCATTTTATTTAAGTCTTGGTTTTACTTACTTCCATATTCCCCACTTCTCCTATCAGCGTTCCTTTTCACCCCTCGGTGCAAATAAAAATCATTCATGGAGATTTCCTTTACTTCTGATTTGTTCTTATTGTCCTGCTTATTCTCTTTTGAGATATGTTTATTTAAAGTTACATGTTTTAGAGTGAGATTTGATAAAGGTAATAACATTCCTGTTAAATTCTCATATGAAAGCTTTAATCACAACTCTCCTTTAAGTTAGAGAATTTATTTAAATAAAAGTCTTGAACAAAAAACTGACCAAGCGAGACAACATTTGATATTATTGACATAATGCAAAGAACATAACAAGATATTTATTGCTTATATCAAGATATTTCTTTTATCTTGTTTCACTTGGGTTTTTCTTATTTCATGATTTTTCTTTCAGTAGGTTTCCTTCTATTTTAATTCCCTTTTTATTTGGATTGCTTTTCTCTTGTCTCGTGGTTGGATTTGTTTCCACAATATTTCTTGGTCCCATTTGTAATCCCCTTGTGTGCAGATTTCACCTTTGTTTGGGATTAATCCTGGTGATATTACCAACCTTTTAGTTGGAGGGACTTTTCCACCCACCTTTGGTCTAATACATGGGAATTTTTTACTCTTAGTTAATAAAATTCATTGATAAAAGGAAGAATATCAAGTTAATTATCAAATTGCTATCTTTTAGATTCATATTTGAAATTCTTATTATATTTTTTTTCTTTATCATTTTGATAATCTCACTTTATAACATAAGAGATAAATTATGTTTTTGCAACAAATTATATTATAAACAACTCTTCCTAAAGCAACAAAAAGTAGCAAACAAGTTTAGTATTTTTATAATTCTTCTAAGTCATCCCAATCTCTTAAGAAGAAGATTGGTCTCCCCATTTATGATAAAAGTATCAGGTGAAAATTAAAATTTGTGTAAAATACCTAAAGATAGGGGGTCTTAGTAATGAGCCAGCCTACCATGATCATGGGTCTTGATGGTTATGACATTATCGTATCTAGTCACCAAACCAGGATAATGTCTCATCACAATTCATTGTAAGATGAGAGGTCTCGTCACGAGCCGACTTGTTCATGGCTATTAATGCTTGTGAATGGAATTGTCAATATCTGGTTACCAAGATAGGAAAATGATTTTCAGAGTTATTAATGAATTATGTCTCCTTTGAAATATGTAAACATAGATGGGATACTGGCATATCTTTTGGGCTAAGAGGTAACCCTGTCAAGGCTATGAATGCCTGTTGGCAGTAGTGGCTCTACTTATGACAATAAGAGTTCATCTTTCTTACTACACACAATGATAATATTTTTTTGTTTAAGTTTAAGTTGCTATCAATTAAATAATTGTTGTAAAACATGACTCTTATAATCAATTTTGGAGATATACAAAATGATAAAATTATATTATTCGCTATTGAAATTCTTATTATTATTATTTTTTATTTATCATTTTGATAATCTCACTTTATAGCATAAGAGATAATTCTTTTTTTGAAACAACTTATATTATAAGAAACTCTTCCTAAAGGAACAAAAACCAACAAACATTTTTAGCATTTCTATAATTCTTCTAAGTCATCCCAATCTCTTAAGGAGAAAATATGTCTCCCCATTTATGATAAAAGTATTAGAGTGTAAATTAAAAGTTGTGTAAAATGCCTGAAAGATAGAGGGTCTAAGTAATGAACCAACCTACCATGATCATGTGTCTTGATGGGTATGACATTTCCATATCTGTTCACCAAACCAAAATAATGGCTTATCACAATTCGCTGTAAGACGAGAGGTCTCATGACGAGCCAGATTGTTCATGACTATTAACTCTTGTGAATCACATTGTCAATATCTTGTTACCAAGCCAGGAAAATGGTTTTTAGAGTTATTAATGAATTATGTCTCCTCTAAAATATTTAAACATAGATGGGATACTGACATTTCTTTTGGGCTAAGAGGTAACCTTGTCGAGGTTATGAATGTATGTTGGCAGTAACGTCTCTACTTATGACAATGAGGGTTCATCTTTATTACTAAACACAATGATACACTTTTGCCTTTTAAGTTTAAGCTGGTATCAATTAAATAATTGTTGTCAAACATGACTCTTATAATCAATTTTGGAGATATATAAAATGATAAAAATTTGTTATTCGTTATTGGGATTTCATTGAAAATTTGAATCCTAGCACTTTGATTGATTTAACCTTATTCCTTTTTCTTAGATTTCCATCATTTTTCTAGAGAGAAATGTTTCTTCCCAGTGTGTTGCTATTGTTGTGGTAAAAACACAATCCCCCCATTATTCACTTAATTTTCACTATGAGGACTCTTTAGTTGAATGGTTGGTCATATTACTATTTGATTTTGAGAGTTTGGATTGCTTCAATGAGTTTGACATGTTCTTATCTTCATATCATAGCTAGTTTCATCTCATTTGGATGTCTGGTTTGCAAATAATGGCTAATTAAATTGGATATATTTCATTTCCTTAGCCTTGTCAGATGTATATTGTTGTCTCTTATTGCAAAATGTGTTTTCCACTATCGAAAGTGCAAAAGAGAAGAGAAGTTTATAGTGATCTTCTAAGCCACAGAAACACTCAAAGCCTATATCAGACCCTCTCCATTAGAAAGTACTATGAACAAAATTTCCAATGATATGTAGAAGTCCAAAAATGGACTCCTCGATCAAAATATATGGTCTTCTGAAGTTTCAAGGATTCATGCCTTAGGAAAGAAGGAATATCGAAGGTCCAACGACATGGAAGATCAAAGATTGCACATTAGAGCATCGTGGCATATAGGCGCATCGCATATCAGAGGTTCGATATATTGAAGATAGAAGATCGATGGTTGCAACATCAAAGCTTGGAGGAGATTGCACGTCGGAGCATCAACACATCAGAAGGTCAACGATTGGAGAATTTCAACCTCTTAAGTTTAAACCTTTTAAAAGTTGTGATATCATAAAAGTTTCGATTACGTTTAAAACTACTAGGAAACACCGATAAAGGTTTACAAAGGATTTCATCATAAAACCAGAGGCGAACGAGCCCTTTTCTCTCTCCTCAAGTAGGACACATGGCGTCATCTGATTGATTATGATAAGATATGATTGGCTCTAATAAAGACATGTGACAACATATGATTGGTTTTGATAAATCTACAATGGTATTTGGTGTCAGCATGACATGGAAGTATGACATGACACATGGCAGCATATTATTGGTTCCAATAAAGCTACAGTGGTATTTGAGGTCAGCATGATGTGGCAATATGGTAGGAAACGTGGCAGGAAACTTTGGCATTTTGAGGGGCCTATGGGGGAATTCAGGGTGACACGTGTCACCACTCAGGAAGTGGTACACGGAATGATGACGTCACGTCGGAGGTTGCATATAAGAGAATTTGAAATATGACAACTCCCATGGTATTTCCCCGATTGGAAACCTTCGATACAAGGGGCTCCGATATTGGGCTAGCACACAGTCACTAGAAGGACTTAAAGGACCAGGGGTGCAAAGTACTTTAGAAAGGAAAAATGGCCACCAGGTAGGAACAAAATTCCCTAGCGGCTTAAGGCCAAGCCTTAAGTCACAACCCTCAATCATATGTTGAAGAAATGCAGAAACGGGATAAACAAAAGGGGCCAAAGGATATCGAAGCTCATTGTTTTATAGTGTCTTTAAGAGTAAAACTCTCGATGAGGCAAAACTCTGATATAAAATTATGACTATATGACAGGGCATATAGCACTCCGATAGTGAAATGTAGGGAGTTATGTGATGGATGAGTTGAAAATTTTGATTCCATGACACCACCAAGGCCACCACAGTTGATCACTCCCAACTCTACAAAGTTGGAAGTTCAAGCAGTGAAGGCGGAAAGTGTCAGGCGAACCGATAAAACATCATGGCATAGACGTGGCCTTATCAAAGGCCATCACAGGAATGGTAGGGAGATGAGAAATGCAGGGAGGAGCTAAGTGCAAAAGGGACAAAAGAGGTAAGAGATGGATAAGTCAACATCTATAACCACCGTTGACAAACTGTGTCAATTACCATTGTCGTAATGGTATATTCTTTCTAGGTCGACAAATCTGCTACAGTGTCGTGATGATGAACCTCATAATAAAAATCCTATGGACTTAATTAATGAATTCTCTTTTGCAATGAAAACCCATCCATTTAGCCCTTGGATGTTGTTGTCATTGTTAAAAGAAATTAACATCACCAAGGAGTAACACCAATGTTCAATGAATAAAGAACGAGATATGGGAAAATGTTAAAAAGGAAAAATCACTAATTTTATCAACTCAAATATTACTTATTTATTAGGTTAATGTAGTTTATATTATATATTTTTAATTTATTTAAAAATATAACTCTATTTTCTTTATCATCAATGACGTTTTTTTAATTAGTATTTATCATTTTTAATGTATTTTATTATTTCATAATTATTTATTTATTGTAAATTTTGCAATGGTGAGGTTATATCATGGTCATGACCAAGAATAACACCCAAATAAACTTAACATCTAGAAGTGCCTTAGGAGCGTTCCTGATCACCATCTATAAAAGACCCAGTAAACTTCATAATTATTTTTTTAATTAAAATAAAAAAAATTAAAAGAAGACTAAAACAATTTTTTTCCTTTAGCCACTGTGATGTTAAATTTGTCCATAAATATTGTTAATTAAACAATTAAATATTTTTGTTTTATATAAAAATAAAAATATCTTTTAAATACTATTTTATCTTTTATTTTTAACTATTAAATAACATATATTGTATTTGTGGTTTTTAATTATTATTTCTTTATAATGTTAATTTAAATTGTTATTCTATATTATTTATTTTTAATCTTATTTAAGAAAATATATTTTCCTTATTATTAATGACTTCATGTTAGTTGATATTCATAATTTGAATGTATATTGTTATTTCATATTTTTTTAGCTCGCTCATAGGTATTATGATACATCTTATATTGCCAAAACTAAAAAAGTTATAAAAATTTAATTAAACTAACACAACATATCACATTACTAAAAAAATATCATTAAATTTAACGAAATTAAACTTTATATTAAATGATTATTGATTATAAAATAATTAATACATAAGTTAAACATATATTCATTTCAAAAATATGTAACAAGATTAATACCATGGGCTAATAACATAGCTTACCAATACTATATGTCAAAAAATCATAACTCATTGGGAAGAACATTTACAACCCAAATGGGGAGGTGTATGTTCCATGCCTCAACTAGAGTCGTGCTATTAATATATTATATATCTCTTATAATAAAAAGCAAAATTGAGTATACATATTTGGTTAATTTTAATTAAAATCATTATAAAACATCATTAATCTTACTCTCACTCTCTTTATTCAATTCCTTGTTGATATCAACTTTATATTTTAAGTTTGGAATGTGAGAAATATGTATAATTCTTATACATTTAAATATTCAACCATAAATCTTGAGCCCACTGGTGTAGAGAGAATGAGAATTGAACCCGTGACCTTTCAATAGCAAAGTTTCTTTAACAACAACACTCAACCAATTGAGCTAATCCTCGAGATTTCAAAGGAAAAAAATAATTGAAAGTGAAAATATTCATTTACTTCCTATGAAAATAATAATAAGAAGATATATAATTCATTCAATTCTTAATATAAAATTAATGTGGTATTTTTTTTAATAATAACAAAAAATTTAATGTAATGCATAATTAATCATTATTTCAATACTCATGTTAAGTAAAATATATTTGAAAGAGAGATATCAATCTCAGACGGGGCTCTATCAAGTGCCTAAAGAGATAAAATCTCTGTAGGTATAAATCTTTTGTCATGCTTTCACCCTAAAGGAGGTTCACACTTGAAGATATTTTATTCCCTCAACCCTTAATAGATCCACGGTTAAGATGGATCTATACTAGTTTAGTATCACACTTTTTTTTAATTAATCAATTTAATTAAAAGAGTAAAAAATATATAATTTCTTTGGAGATAAATCTCAACATATAGATCTATACTATTTTAGTATCACATATTTTTTAATTAATCAATTTAATTAAAAGAGTAAAAAATACATAATTGCTTTAGAGATAATATCAACATTTTGCGAATGCTACTAGCTCAAACATATAAATTAAATGACTTATAAATGCCAATATGTATCAAAACACTTCCTACTACCAAAATATTTATAAATACTAAAATTAACTAAAATATAATTCATTATTATTATTTATTATATTATAAAAAAATTAATATATGAGTTAAACTTACATACATTTAAGAAAACATGTAACAAGATTCTTCCAATGGAGATTCACCCCCACTTTATCATGGATATTTTTAACCTATAAATATGCTTTGTTACGATACCATGGGCCAATACCATAGCTTACTAATACCACATGCATAAAAAACCATAACTCATAGATTCTTCCCATGGAGATTCACCCCACTTTATCATGGAGATTTTTAACCTATAAATATGCTTTCTTACAATACCATGGCTTACTAATACCACATGCCCAAAAAACCATAACTCATATTCATATGACACATGTTTATATAACATTGTTTTTATAATCAATTAAAAAAAGTAGAAAGAGCATAATTACTTTGAAAATAAATCTCAACATTTGATATGTGTACTATTAAGAATATTCTATAATATCCCTACCATCCACCTAATAATATAAATAATTAATTTAAAATTATAAAAGCCGTATTCCTAAATAGGCATGCCTATCTGCACAACTAAGAATATTTTATAATATTCTATGGAGGTTAAATCCTTGCCATCCACCTAATAGTCATTAATAATTAAATTAAAATTCTAGAAGCACTTTTCCAAAATAAATGCACGTAATTATAACTTTATTTTAAATTACTACATATAACACTTTCTACATGCTTCTGCCATTGCTTCCTTGGGCCATTTGTGTCAGTGTTAGTATTGCAAGAGTAACAACTAAACCCTTGTATTATTTCACAAAATAATAGAAATCGAGTGACAATGCTCCCCCTTCAGCTTACCAGTTCTCTGGAACTACTATGATGGAGTCTAATGAAATACCAAATTAATAAGGCCAGGAATATCGAAATCGTCTTTCAAAATCCAAACAAAATTTCCCTTTGAAGTAATTTTGGCTTAAAACAAAAACAATCTCATAAGGCACTCCACTAGAAAAATATTTTTACAATGATGATACCAACCATACTTAGATATATAAAAAAGCAATAGACATATGATAAAGAAAATCCTAATAACACTTGTTAGTTTTACAACAAATGAAGAAAATTGCTTGCCTAGATACTTTAGAACGAGTTCAATGCTAACGGGTGTACAACAAGATAGGAGATTCAAAAAGAAATAGACATATGATAAATCAAACCTCTATAATGCTCGCAAGTTTAAGAACAAACAAGGCAAGCCACTTTCCCATAGCCTTTAGAAATGAGTTCAGAGCCAATGAGCCTACACATAGTACATTGAAGGCTATAAGACATCTAAATCATGAATTGACATCAAAGTTCTGAAAGGACATTTGATTGCTATTGATTTTAATGGCATTCATTTACCATTGATTGTCATCAATCTAGCTAGTAATTATTTTCCTGATCTGCAATCAATCAGAAAAGACTGTTCCAATATTGATTATTAAAATCCTTATCCACTTTTCTTAAATTCCCACTCGTCCAATTAATAGGATTGCATTTCATGATTGCTATGCTTGACATGCTTTGGAAATTGATATCATCATACTATTTTCTTAATATCCTAGTTATGATTTTATTAGATTTATGTAACGATACAATGCCATTTAAAGATTAATTTTATTGCATTAGGTTACTGCTTGTTTTGGGCAATGTTATTTTTTCTGTTAGTTCAAACCCAATTTTCGGTCTGGGGCACAAATCTTAAGCAATTTATAAAAAACATGAAATGATATTTTGTTACAAAATAAAAATAAAAACACAGGGCTTAATCTTACGATTAACTAAAGCTCCCCTACCAGTATATGTAGGTATTTTCAACATTTATTTGGCAAATCAATGCATAATCAAAACATTATTCGAGTGCTTAATAACATTTACTTTGTTAGCTTGTTTCACTACTAGCCAAGGTTTTACTTTGACTAGATTTGTGTTCAATATTTAGATGCTTATTTTGATTTTCCTTTCACTTTTGTGTTCCTATTCATTTAAAAACTTTATCAAAATAGAATCAACGAACCTTGGTATTCACGCTTTTCGATTACTAAGTGCATTAATGATTTCACATATGTGAATTGAACACTTATTATCCAATATTAAATTAAGTGTGTTTTTAATCAGTGTGAGGAAGAAGTGTTGTGTGAGAGAATGGGAGTGTGGAGCAAGGAACACAAAATTTCTTCCACAATGTTGTGAACTTCTGCATACATTCTCCCTCCACACTTCCCTTCCACACAATACTACACATTAATCAATTAATTTTGGCTGGTTAAAGTTTGGGGAATGAATTTGGTTTACATGTATATTGGATGAAAAATAAGGGTATAGACAATTAACTGTCTCCACGACCCAATTTCGTAACTTGACTCCATATGGTAGACAACTTTTAATTTTTTAGTATGTGAAATAATGGAGCACATTCCACATCTCCCTATGCATTTCCCTTCGACACATTGAGTTTTAACCAAGAGTTACATGAGTACTTTAATTTTCTATGGGTTCACATTAGGCTAAAAGCTAACATTTTAAAACTAATCTCAGCTTTTTAATTTTTTTATTTTAATATATGTTTTAAATTTTTAATATATGGATTAAAGGATGTGTAGAAGAGGCATATGTACGTGAGAACATTTATTGCCCCATTTCTGCACCTGTGCATACATTACCCCTCCACACGCTACAAAATCTCAATTTTGATGTAGATATTTTCTATATATACTTGTTCCATACATTTCTATTTTGCATACTACTTTACCATACACTCAACTCCAGATGATTGCTTTCTGGTATTTGTATTTTTTTCGCACGCTGTCATACTCAATGCTACCAATTGTTTCTACATTATTTGTTGTCATTACAATGAATTTGTGGCATAATATTAATTATTATTTA
>APFE030041704.1:0-18148 GCA_000404065.3 Pinus taeda
GCTAGGAACACTAAATAGAACAGAATTCTTAAAGACAGAGGCACATAAGATTTACAGATAGAAGATAGCTTGTCCCCTTGTGAACACGTTAAGATTACTCTCAAAATCTGAATTCAGTTCACGATATAATATTTTCAGTTCGTCCTATATATATAAACACGTGCCTGGTTATGCAGCATGAGACAACCTTATTCCTAAACATAGCAGGCGTATGTTGAAAGTTGAAACTAGATCTCACAAGTAGAATGAGCGGTCAAATTTGAGCAGCAGTCTGCAAGTAGCTGCATGGCCTGAACCAGCTTCTTGAGGGCCGAGATGTAATCTGCGGTCTCCTTTAGAAGATCGGGTGTGTCCAGTCCACGGCTACCCGGAACGAGCAACCTTAGGGTTTGCATACTAGAAGCCACGGTACGTCCTGCCTCTACCTCGCAATTACACCCCGCCTTGGAAGCCAATTTGAGCCCCGTTCTGCTCGGTCTGGTTTCGGCAAACGCCAATCTCCTTGTTCCGTGGACATTCCATCTGGATTTAAGTATTCGCAGTTGGCAGCGGGGTTTCTGCTGTCTGGAAAGGTATTTTCCAACGATTGCTCGGCTCCACGCCTTTCGACCACTCGATGCCATGGCCAGTGACGGATCCATGGCCAATTTCACGGATCGAATTCGAACCGAGGCGTTAATCGAGGTTTGAATTCTCCTCCGGCCCACCAGGCGGCTCAGACATTTTCGTTGTAAAATCGCGCTCCATAACACATCTCTTCCACGTCCATGACGCTTTTCCATAGCACCCCAGAAGATTAGAAAACATAAAACACTAAACGAAACCTTTCGGTAAATTCTGTCGTTCCTGCAGAGAGGTAGGGAGCAAGATTGATCCGAAGGCATGTATTGAGCTACTCCTCCGCAGCTTTAAAGTGAAAAGATTCTGGATTCATGGACGCGCCTGTTGGCAGTCTCTGTCAACGTTTTATGCTTCCGCGGCAAGGAACCTTGAGTGCCATCGTGACAGATCGCAACACCACTCAGTTGGAGCAACGCCGCATGCACATCGCGTATTATTCGGGTTATTGCTTTAGGAATTGAAAATGAGGCCGGCACAATTTTATCGCGTATATTCTAGATTTCAGAAGTTTTCAGTAACAGTTGTGTATAACATGTTATCGTACGATTGGTATTGTGAGCCCTTTTTTTTCGGAGGCTAATATAAAATTAATCGAACGAATATTAGTTTTTGTAGCCTCATGATTTAGCTCAGTAGATAAAAGAGGATATACGACTAATTTCACTAGTTTATATTCATCTTTGAGTTTATTAAATTTTTAGAGGCATCACATTTTTTTTATTTAAAAACAAATTACTTTTAAAAAGGTTTGTATTACCCGTTTTGTAAATCCAAAATTAAAAGGCATCTAAATTATTTTAATTATAATAAATTAATTATAATTATAAGTGATTGGCAGATTATCGTTCAAGGAAGGCTTAATAAATCTAAAATAAAAAGCATTAATTAATTAATTATTATTATAAATAAAGTAGTATTTGCACATTACCATCCAAAGGAACGTCGACCGCTAATGGATTGTGGAGGCATTAATCTGAGAGGATTTAATTTGAGAGGATTGCAGTGTTAAACGGAGAGAGACTTGTTCAAGATTTTCTTAGGGATGAGGAATCTAAAGAGTGTCATGAGGATAAACCTCACAAGAGAAAACCCCTTGGGCATAATTATAATTATTAATTTTATTTTTATTTTTATTTTAGTTTTAGTTTTCATTTAATGTAATTTGACCCAGTCAAAAATGATAAACTCGTCATTACATTACCACATCTCGAATAGACTATAAGAGCCCTTGTCGACCACACTAGTACACTCAATAAGATAGTATATCTAATGAATTAGCTGGACCATCCTCCATCTTTTTTCGGTGGTGCATCTAGACTTTACCAACATGGGTGTGCATGCCTAACCAAGTCTTATGGTTGTATGCCCATATAATTGTAGCTTATAGAAGTTTCATCCTCCAAGTATCCGTTTTTTTGGGTGTTTATCACCTAACACTTAAGTTGTCATCCTCTCCCATTCACACCAACTCACACCTAAGTGCTCTCATTATGCCACTTCATCACAACAAACATCATGATCTAGTTTCTATGTGTATTGGTTATGGTCTTTTCCTTTTCATTTTCGCATAAAACTAGTTATCAAATTTCATCTCCAAGTGGGTTTTCCATGCACTTTCTTGATCCCTTTCACAACTTGACCAAACACTATAATACCTTCTTCACCAAGTAGTAGCTTCAACTCTTTGACCCTTCATTTGCTTCATAATACTAGTTAAAGATAAAAATACAAGAAAAACAAATGTGAATGAACCATACATAGAAACAAAACACACAAGGCATGGCCAACATGATTTACCATGAAAAATGCTAAGTGGTTAATTGTATTTTGACTTAAACACAATGAACCCATACAACACCCTAAACACATCCAAGTTAGTGTTTTGCTTCTTCAACTATAGCACACCACAATGAAGAAACCTTAATCCTTTTAAAAGTTTTAAATGAATGTAATACCACATGTTTAGTAGGGGATGACACTAATACCATGTGTTGTAAACTTATTCAACACCCTAGACCCATCCAAGTGAGCCTTTTCTTTTTCAACTCTAGCACGATACAAATAAACAATCACTAATCTATTAAAAGGACTTAACTGCATATAATACCACGTGTATAGTAGGAAAGGCCACCAACACCATGTGCTTGAATCTATTATTACTTTACTAACAACCTAACACTAAAGTAAGTGAATACAATTTTCTTTTTTTATGGTTTTTTAATGCAGTGATAATATTATGTGAAATTGTAACCCAGAAGAACTGACAAAAGATGGTAATGTTATACTTTTTATATAGAGGGAGTGTTCCAAGATATCATATGCATTCACATTTAAACAAATAAATGCATCTCAAATAATATAATTATTCGACCCCCCCACCATAGCTATATTATATGAGACTTCCACATGATTTCACTCACAAGTAAGTGTCACCACCTACAAATATGAGCACAAGGTAGTCTGACTACTTATAGTGTTTGTGTTAGCATGAATAAGATGGTGGTTAAGGGCATCATCTAAAGTTCCATCTGGACGCATTGATGTTCATTGCCACTTTTGGTAATTGTTTTATTTTGGATCTAGTGCATTTTTCAACCATGATGGTGATGACTTCAATTTTAAAGATACAAGGCTTCAAAATCTATGTGTTTTGGAAGCGACATCCAACTTTCCATTCCTATAGGCAACCCTCTTTGCTAAAAAATAATCAAGCAACCCTCTTAATCTGACAACTTGGGTTTTCCTCCTCTTAGTTCACTTCATCATTTTTCATATAGTTTTTTTCCTGATTGTTGCTTGGCTTGGCTCTCCGAGCCCTTTCCTTTGCATTATTTTGGATGGAAGTTAGTGTTAGGTTTGGTTTCTTCTAGTATCCTCGTTTATGATAGTTATCTCCTTATTCCTCATATTTCAAGTCTATTTTTTGTTATCTTGCATCTAAATTTTTCTCAATGTCACCACGAACACCATGGGAGAAGAGAGCTTCCTTGTTTAAGGGTTTAAGTTAATGCTAAAGCCTCTATTACTCAATACTAGGAACACACATTTCATGTTGCAAGGGAGATAATCAATGTGGAAAATGAAGAGGATAGGGTGGAATAATGTTTCTAATTTGTGGCAGATCTAGAAATAAATATTGGTCATTACATATCACACTCGAGAAACACTTGCTCTAGGTAGACCTTGCATATGAAAAATATTAACAACTATTAGCATATCAAAACCATCATGAGAAAGGTTTTGGTGGAAAGAAGTGAGGTACAATAAGAAATTCCACACATTGATGCCTTGCAGTTGCAACTCTTAAATATGAAGAGTAAAGTATATTTTCTTGTTAAGGAATTTGCATATTTAGACTTCCATGGAAGTGGTGAAGATGAAAATGATCTTATAGCCATTTAGGGAGACTCTCCAACAACATAATTAGTTCCGATTAATTGATTGATTCATTAATTAATCACTCAATGAATCTAGAAAATATATAAAACCTAATTATAAACTCTAATTATAGTTTAATCACTAAATTTCCAAATAAATATAAATATTTTGTTTCATATAATTTTATGATAATAATTAGATTAATTTCCAACGAAGCATTTTTCATACACTCTACTCTTTTTCAACCCATAACAGGACATTATAATCTTATTTTTTATTTAAAATAACATAGCTTTAAAACTCATTTAAGCATGAAATAAACAATATATTTTAAAAATTATAACTAGGTGGAAAAACTCATTTAAGTATGAAACGAATAATTTCCCATCTTTGAAAAATGCAAATAAGAAATAGGATCGAACATTTAAAATTAAAATGGTTGATTTGTATTATTAAACTTCAAAATAAAGTGAATATAAATATAATTACACGAAATATGGGTTTCCCTTGAACTAGGTTAGAGGATAAAATATTGTTTAGAACTCATAACATTTGTATTATTAAGAATCATTGGTTTTCTTTCTCTAATTTATATTTTATATAATTAAGGATGATCGGTTTTTCTTTCTAATTTATATTGGTTTCACTTGAACTGGGTTAGAGGATAAAATATTGTTTAGAACTCATAGCCTTTATATTGTTAAGGATGACTGGTTTTTTTCTTCCTAATTTATATCTTATTTCGAGTAATGGAAAGAAAATGGATGAATTTAAAGAAAAACCAATGGTTTTAATAAAATATCAATCATCTCGTGAGAATTTTTGTTTTCCATCCCTTTTTCTAAACAAATTAATGTTGAAAGATCACTTAGGGATTTCGAAAAAGCCAAAGTCATCCACTCGAACTTAGCTAAGCTACACTGAACACGAAACACAATCATAGAAACTGATAGTGAGTTACTTGACTCACGAACTATGAACTAACTTTATGAATAAATCATTAAATAAACCAGGCTGCACAACTCCTATTATAGTCAAAATTAAAATTAGCATTTGCACCATACATTCTTATAAAAGTTTAGATGAATGTATTGTGTTTTTTATTTTTTATTTAGTTAACTGTGTTTTTTATTTTTTCATTAGTTAAGTGTGTTTAGTTAAGTGGTTTTTTTATTTTTCCATTAAGTTATAGTTTAGCTTAGATCATGTGTTTGAAGTTTTATCTCCTAATTAATTCTTAATTTTTTCTTTGGGGTTAAGATAAATAAATAAGTAAATATTATTAGGTAATATGGTGTGGTGAGATAATATTAACATACAATTCTTTCATTAACATGAATCATTATAGGGATGGAAGAGACACTGAATAGAGCGTGATAGCAATTAGACAAATAAAATATTCACAAAGTCTGCGAGAGAAAGAAAAAAATTGATCAACATGGAACAACGTATATGTTAGCCAATGGAGTAGTCTTGCGTAACACACAATAATTAAAAAAAATCTCTAAGGTAAAATCTCTTGGTCGGACCCCTTAAGGTCATGTACTAAATTATATTTGTCAGTCTCACAAAATGAGTTGGCAAGGAAAGTAGCATCAACACCCATATCTATGTTCTAATTGGAAGAATGCAAGCCAATAATTCTTCATCTAGAAAGAATGACAAAAAACATAATCATTGTTCACATTATGAGTAGAATACTATAAAGTTTCATCTTGTGGTTACCAAGATGAAAAATTTCTAGAGACCACTCTGTGCATTAATTTAGTGGCCGCCAACTAAATATCTTTGGGATTCAAAGACGAGGGGCCACGCAGTGTATGGACGAAATTTGGGAAATTCGTCAAAGCAAATCTTCCCTTCAGGCTGAATGTAGCCATGTTGTAAGCTTGAGTAGCCATATTTGTTGTTTTGAAGGATCCCATCCATGTGCACTTTCTCTGACATGGTTTCGATTCTCTTCATCGCCATGATCCAAGTTCCTACCATTACCATTAATGGCAATCATGAGGGGAGAGCGAAGGGAAGGAAATGAGATTATATGGTGCTACAAGCTTCTCTTCATCCAACCTAATTATTTTGGTAGGTTTATTACTCAGAGAAAAATATCAAATGGAGATGACATGTTTTTTACAGAAAAATCACTAACAACTAGAGCGCAAATCATCTGTCATCAAACATATTTGGAAGAACTTGATAGAAACTCTTAGGCTACATTGCATTCATTGCTCTATTGTGTAAAATGAAAAAACTTGTGGACATATTTGGAAAAGTGGTCAATTTGATAGAAATCAATCTCTTATGCGAGGGAACTGTTGCCACTTGTTGCGGACTAATCTCAAGAGTGTGAACAACAAAAATATCATATCACAATGTCAGAATAAAAATAAAAATTTAATTTCATATAATCTGTTTTTCCAAATCAATTTTTACATAATTTTTTCCTTATATAAATAAGATATTAAAATAAACTATTAAATTACCAAATTTGACATGATAATTGAAATTACTTTTAATAAGTAATAATCACTATCATACACAAATAAAATAATAATAATAATAAATTTATTTTATTATTTTAAAAATAATGCACTGGTATAAAAAAACATTAAAATACTTTCATAAAAACATCGGAAATTCTATTGATATGTGGACTTAAACAAAAAAAATATGTTATTATGTGGACTTAACGTACACTGATATATTTCTATTTTCCTTTGAGATTATATTAAAATATATTAAATAAATTTATAAGCAAAAAGATTTTTAATTGATAAGTTTTGAATTACGTACCCTAGCCATAAAAATATCATAAATAAATTTTAAGACCAAAAAATTATGATCGTTCTGCAACAACTTTAGGATTATGTATTTTCATATATTAGTAATACCATTTTAATCAAGTTGGATGGAAGGGCAAATTTTTTTGAATTCATATTGCATAATAATATTTATGGTAATACAAGTTCATTTTTATCAAACTTTCACTATTGGCATACGAGATTTGCACACCAAAGTATCTAAGCACATTCTTTTTTTCGCATTTTCCAATAAACTACAACTCAACTCTTCCTTCCAACATGCCCATAAACATGCTAGTGGAGTTTATTGTCCATGTGTTAACAACTCCATACGAGAGACTTTGTTAAACGATAACTATTTCTAATTTTTAATAACTATATACATAATAATAGCTATATTATTTTATATTTATTATATTGATATTATTTTACATATTGATATTATTTTGCATATTAATATAATATTAGATATATATGAAATTTTTGTAAATATATTATAATATATTAAATCTATAATATAATTCACATATAACATAACAATAATATTTAGTTAATTATTAATAATATGTATTGATTGTCACCATTATTTCATCATGAATAATTATTATATATTTATGAATATAATTCTCAATATATTTTATATATTTACTTCGGGCATATTAATAGGATTAATATATATACACACTATATATTAACCTAATTATATTATATATATATATATATATATATATATATATATATATATATATTATATATATATTATAACAATTTTACCATAATTAAAACATAATAATATAGGGTTGCTTGCTTGTGAGGGGTGCTTTTAAACCCTGAAGAAAAGTATGAAATAACGTTCACTTGGGGTCTTAGGAAAGCCACAAACAATCAAGCCGAAGTGCTCTTTCTCTGCCAAGGTTTCAAGATCAACATCACAAGAACATCATGAATTAGATTATTAATGGGGATTCAAAGCTGGTTATCCAAAAATGTATGAGCCTTTCTAAAAGTGAAGACCTTATTGATTCTAAGACCTCTCCATTATACATAAGGATAGTGTATCTCCTTATTTAAATACAAAAATTCAAATTCTTCCATATTAAAAGAGCTAATAATAAACTAGTGGATGTAAAAGCCAATATTGGAGAAGAATTAGAGAAAGGATCCTTGCTTATAAACCAACATAGTGATATATGTCACAATCCTTCAAAATTTCATTTATAGTAATCCTTTTGGATTACAACTAGAGGGTAGGAATTATAAGGAAATGCAGGCCATTAAGAATGAAAGCATACCGAGGATATGATGGAGAGTCTTGGGAGAAGGAAATGTTAGCTAGAATTTAGAGCACAAGTGCGTGCGTGGTAGAAAGGTGACCATGACATACGACAAGTGGGCCCTCTACCCTTGGTTATTATTTTTGTTAATAAATAAGAGACTAGGAAAGTGTAGAATTTGTACCATGGTAGGTCCAGTTAAGTGGAAAATGATAGTGACAAAGTGGGAGGAAAGCATCTTAGAAATGTTGTAGAATCAGAATGCATTTATGCGTGATAATATGGGAAGGAATGTTGGAAATAATAAAGTGGTTATTTATAGTTATTGACTAAAGCATATCAACCATGGGATTTCTCTAGTGCAGGGGAGAATAGTAAGGCAAATGGCTTTTGTGAGTAATGGTAGCGGTAATGACGCTAAAGACTTTAGGCATAATAGGATTTTTGGGGAATTGTTGGTAGCTTGTTAAGTAGGTTATCAAAGAAATAGTCAAGGAAATTAATGATAATAGAGTTGTTGCATTTGTTCAATTATCTGTCCTCGGGAAGGACATGGGGGTGCTCCAAAAAACAATGGAACAACTAAATACTAGTGTGTTGAACCTAAGATATAAGGTGGAGAACATCGAATTTGAGTTGGAGACAACCACCATGGGAATTCTAAAGTAGGTCTTCGGAATTTGTGATTGCATTACTCCCTTAGTTGAGGGAAATATTGCTGCTATGAACTGTGAATTGGACAATGGTTGTAAGGACCTATGGTTCTTGCCATGACCACCAGTGTGAAGTGCAACTTGGTTGGTGAGAAAACAAGTTGGGAAACATATGCAAAGGTAGCTCTACGACCAAATTTATGAGTTGACAAGTTAAAAATGCACATAGAGGAGCGAAGGTTTATATATGGCATGGTGAGAATTTGGCATAACCCACGGCCGACCTACACATTGGTGCAACTTGAACGAAGGTCGAAATACGTTTGGATGGAAAAGTGCAAAGTGTAGGGGCATTTAGCAAGTTGGCTTGGTCAGCGCCACTTGCCCAACCATTGGTAGAAGTAAACGATGCGATGGAGGCTTGAAGCAAGCAATTCGAATGCTCTCATAATTCATACAAGGAAGAGGTGTGAGTGGAAGGTGAAGCTGCAGCTATATGCGCCCATACTTGGGCAAGGCCGCACGGTGAACATCACACGAGATTGTATTAGGTGAAGGCACCAGTAGGAGGTCGTCTGATGTTCAGTTCAGGCCATGGGTAAAGCTGTCCGGTGTTCAGGTGAAGGCACGAGTGGTGACTCGAGTGAGTCACCTGCCCATCGTGCAAGACTAAATGCAGAGGTGGTGAACGAGGACTTGGGCGAGGTCGTCCTCCCATCGTGTAGAAGCAAATGAAGGGTGACTTGGGTGAGGTCGCCTACCCATTAGAACAAGGTTTGGTTGAGGAGTCGGTTGGCAACTCGTGTGAGGGCGTGCCCGCCCAGCTCGTGCAAGAAACTTTGGTTATCACACAGAGATGTGGAAGGTTGTAATTTTGGCTAAGTATGAAACTTGGTGTTTCCCAAGTATACTTTTAAAGCTTTGTAACATTGAAAGATTGTATAATATATTGTATTCAGGTAGACCGATTGTTCAGGGAGTTGCCCCTCCCTTTATACTGTGCAATTGTGTTCTCTTGTATAATTGCTGATGATAATGAATGTGTATGGGTGTTCATTGGTATAAAGGAAACATAATAATTACTTGGTTGAGAAACAAAAACTAAGTAGGACATATGGTTAGGCGTAGTCCATGAACATAAGTATTGGTGAAAAGAAAGTGTTCGGTGGTGCCACACCTCGCCAAGAGAGGTTGGAAGACTACCGCCAGCCTAGGGGTGTGACAGGTGGTATCAGAGCAGCTGATTCGGGCATTGAAGGTTGAAGCTGCTACACACCTCCATTGAAGTGAAGGTGGTATCAGAGCTGATGACCAGGTTGACGATGAAGTGCTGATCCCATTGCACTATCATGACAGCTCATATCAGAGCTAGTCTAAAGACTTGGAGAAGTGTTGTAGGAGGTTACAGTATGCATACACTTGGGAGTTGGTGACAGTGAAGTAGGTACTTACAAGTGAAGGAAGTTGTTTCACATATAAGTGGAACAAGGGCTCGTTCAGATTGCATGCAACTTGGTGAAGCTATTGGATGGTTGAAAATAGATCTCAAACAAGGAAGCTATTAGCAACAATAGGTGAATCTCAGGTGGGATCTAGCCATGGTACAAAGGATGCTTCACTAGCTTTTGTTGAAAAAGTGTTGGAAAGGATGGAGGACTTAGAGGCTTACTGGAATAAGAAGATGGACTTGGTTGAGAAGGATCAAGAGGCTAGTTCAAAGATGAGGGAAGAGCTCAATGAACTCTGGACTCAGCACAAGTACACTGATCTTATGTGTACACAACTTGAAGTAAAGGTCAAGGAGATTGAAGAGGCAAGAGATCAGTGTCTGGTAGAGATCATGAACTTGCAGAAATCTCTTGATGAAGCCAAAGATGAGATCGCAATGTTGAAGAAGGTCATGAGGCATAACTCAGGTGGAGGAGTGCCTCATGTGAAAGTCAAGGAACCGAAATCTCATGATGGTATAAGAAGTGTCAAAGCTCTTGGCAACTTTCTCTATGATATGGAGCAATACTTGGAGCACTTGGGTCTATCTGATGATGAGACAAAGGTAAAAGTAGCTACTCAATCCTTAACGAATGATGTTAAGATGTGGTGGCGAAGGAGGATGGATCAGATTGCTAATGGCAGTGCTGGTGACATAACTTCGTGGGATGATGTGAAGAAGGCTTTGCAGACCCATTTTAGTCCTTAGGATGAAATGTGGGTAGGAGGTCAGCCGGCGTTCCATTGAGGGTGCAGGTGAAGCTACCCAGTGTTCGAGTGAAGGCGTGGGTGGTGACTCGGGTGAGTTTCCCGCCCGTCGTGTAAGACTAAATGCGGAGGTGGTGAATGGGGACTCGGGTGAGGTTGCCCACCTGCCATGTAGAAGCAAACAAAGGGTGACTTAGGTGAGGTTGCCTACCCGTCAGAACAAGGTTTGGTTGAGGAGTCGGTTGGTAGCTCATGTGAGGGAGCGCCCGCCCAGCTCGGGCAAGGAACTTTGTTATCACACGGAGGTGTGTAATGTTGTAATTTTGGCTAAGTATGAAACTTGGTGTTTCCCAAGTATACTTGTAAAGCTTTGTAACATTGAAATATTGTATAATATATTGTATTCAGGTAGACTCATTGTTCAGGGAGTTGCCCCTCCCTTTATACTATGCAATTGTGTTGTCTTGTATAATTTCTTATGATAATGAATGTGTATGGGTGTTCATTGGTATAAAGGAAACATAATAATTACATGGTTGAGAAACAAAAACTAAGTAGGACATATGGTTAGGCGTAGTCCATGAACATAAGTATTGGTGAAAAGAAAGTGTTCGGTGGTGTTGCACCTTGCCAAGAGTGGTTGGAAGACTACCAGTAGCCTGGGGGCATGACACTGGTGGTGGTTTGAGTGTGGGACTAGGTCTGCATACTGAAGAATCATAGAAATATCTCAATCTTGGAAGACGCAGGTAGAATATGATTTTTATATAAATAATATTATGTTTTGTCGAGTAGTAGAATTATGTGTAGTTTTTTTGAAAGATATATAGTATGATAGAAGTTAAGAGTATATGTATGAATGTATAAATAGAGTCTCTTAGCTTGTTTACTCGCAAAATTTTGAGACTATCCTCTCGATGACTGTAAAGGACCTAGTCCATTTCCAACCTTTTCAATGAAAATTGCTACCCTTTCAATGGAAAAAAAAAATTACATAACAATAATATAATAATATACTATAAAAATATATAATACTATATATAAAATAACTGTTAATATAAATTAATAATATATTCAGAATATAACATAATAATAGTATATTTGTTTATTATTTATAATTGATATTTTATCTCTCACCAATAGTGTGAAATAATATTATATTTTGTTTCATATAATATGTTAATATCTTATATATTTACTTAAAGTTGAATAAAAATATCAACTATATAATAAGAATTGTATATTAAACTAAAAAAGTATTATATTATTACTTACAAATAATAATAGTATAATAAACTTAAGGGATTATTAATATTATAAAAGAAAGCGATAAAAAATCAAACATATTAACATTATAAACGAAAATGATTAATAAATCATAGGGATTAATAGTTTAAACTGAAACAATTAATAAACTCAAACGATTAAAGTATAAACCCAATGAATTATTTATAGTATAAACCTAATGCACAAATAAACCCAAAGGTTTAATATTATATACCCAAAGAATTAGTAAACACAAGGGACTAATATTATAGTCCTAAGTGATCAACAAACCCAAGGGATCAATACGAAAAACACAATGGATTAATAAACACACATGATTATTAATATTATAAATCGAAGCCACTAACAAACCCAAGGCTTGAATATTATGAACCAAATCAATTAATAAACGTAAGTGATAAATATTATAAAAATAAAGGTTCAACAAACCCAATGAATCAATATTAAAACCCCATGGGATTAATAAACCCTTGGAATTAATATTTTAAACCCAAGGGATTAATAAATCCATGGGATTATTAATATCATATGCCCAACGAATTAGTAAACCCAACTGATAAATATTATAATCCTAAGGGATCAACAAACCCAAGCGACCAATATTAAAAACCTAAGGGATTAATGAACCTTAGGAATTAATATTTTAAACTCAAGGGATTATTAAACCCAAGGGATTATTAATATTATGAATCCAAGGAATTATTAATATTATAAACCCAAGGGACTAATAAAGTCAAGTGTTTAATATTATAATCCCAAGAAATTAGCAAACCCAAGGGATAAATATTATAAATCTAAGGGATCAACAAACCCAATGGATCAATACTAAAAATAAAAGGGATTAATAAAACCTAGGAATTAATATTTTGAACCCAAAAGATTGATAAACACACATGATTATTAATATTATAAACCGAAGGGATCAATAAACCACAGGGATTGTTAATATTATAAACCCAATGAATTAATAAATTGAAGGGATAAACATTATAAACCTAAGGGATTAATATTAAACCCTAAAACTAATATTTAACACTTAATTTTAGGGTTTAATAAACTCAAAGAATTATTAATATTAAAAACCCAAGGGAGTAATATTACCAACCCAAAGAATTATAAAACTCAAGGGATCAATGTTATAAACCTAATGCAAGAACAAATCCAAGGGATTATTAATATTATAAACATAGGGGATGAATAAACCTATGAGATTATTAATATTTTAAACCTAAGTGATTAATATTATAAATAAAAATGATTAATAAACCCAAGTGATTAATAAACCCAATGTATTAATAAACTCAACAAACTAATATTAAAATCCCAGACAATTAATAAAGCCTAGGAATTAATATTTTCAACTCAAAGGATTGAGAAACCAAGAGTGATTGAATTATAAACCCAAAGAATTATTAATATTATAAGTTGAAGCGATTTATAAACTCAATAGTTTAATATTATAAACCCAATGAATTAGCAAAATCAATGGATACATATTATAAACAAAAATTACCAATAAACACGACGAATCAATATTAAAAACACATGAGATTAATAAACTCTAGGAATTAACATTGCAAAACCCAAGGTATTAATAAAACCATGAGATTATTAATATTATAATCCTAATGAACTAATAAACTCAAAGAATAAATATTATAAACTAAGAGATCAACAAACCCAAGAGATCAATACTAATTAATTATTATTACTAATTAATATCACTACAACTAATATTTTTTTATGATTTGAATTTAATATTCAATTAAATTCAATAATAATACAATAATTATAATTAATAAATATTACTAATTATTAAGTTTAATAAATAATAATATCTCAATTATTGTAAATGTTAATATTTATTAATAAATTAACAAATATTAATAATAATTAAGAAAGTACATTTTGAGTCAATTAAATATTAATAATAATGCATATAATAATTTCCCCTTCATCTCATTAGAAATTAGTAGAAAATTAATTAAAAAACCATAATGAACTATTAATAAAACTAATTAATTGAGATTAAAAAATTAGAAAATTTTTTGTCTTATGAAATTTTTATTAATTATGGTTAATAATAACAATAAGTATTGTTAATTTAAAAATAATTTATAAACCATGAACCATGATCCCAACGGAATTATATTAAAACTAAGGATTAAAATTATAAACCTCAAGAATAATATTATAACCTAGAAATATGAACCCTTAGATTAATAACCTCAAGGGATTGATATTATAAACTAAACGGAATAATAAACCCAATGTACATAAACCCTAACATAAATATTATAAACCCTAAAATAAACATAGTTGGCCATGATTATAAACACAATGGATGACATGATCTGAATCTCCATCTTTTTCTTATGATCAACCACACTAGATGGTTGGAAACACATCGACAAAAGGTTTCTCATGTGATTTTCACCGAAATGTAGTTCAACAACAAGATATTTATATTAAACCCTTAGATTTACATTACAAACCCTATGAGTAATATTATACACCACGATGAACCCTTAGATTAATAAACCTAGGGAATTGATATTATAAACTTAATGGGATAATAAACCCAAGTGATTAATATTATAATCTGAAATATAAATATTATAAACCCTAAAAATATATGGTTGACCGTGTTTGAACATGGTTCATTTTCATATTGAGAAAATCTTTGTCATAATTCCACATTCAACCATACTTATAAACCCAAGCGATTTATATTAAACCAAAATAATTATATAATTAACCCTATGAATAATATCACATCCTAGGAAAATGAAATATTATGTTAATAACCCCAAGTGATTGATGTAATATGCCTAAGGGAATAATAAATTCAAGGCACTAATAGTAAAAACCCAATGGAATATTAATAAACCTAAGGGATAAATATTATAAACCCTAGGTACATAAACCATAAGATACATACTATAAATCTTAAAACAAACATGGTTGACCATTGTTTACCATGGGTGGTTTCCACATTGACAAAATGTTTTTCACAAAGTGAAATTGGATCATGTTCGACCATGGTTGACCATGGTTGATTTTCATAGTGAGACAATATTTGGTACAATGTAACATTGCACCATGGTCATCCATGGTTAACCATGAATATAAAGATGAGGGATTTATATTAAGCCGTATCATTAATCTTATAAACCCAATGAATAATATTATACCCTAAGAATATGAACCCTTATATTAATAAACCTAAGGGATAGATATAATAAACACAAGGGATTAATTGTAAAGCCCTAACGTATTGTAAAGCTAAGGGAATAATATTTAACTTAAGGGATTAATATTATAAACCCAACGTATATAAACCCTAAGATAAATATTATATACTCTAAAATAAAAATGGTTGACCTTGGTCCATTTTCATATTGAGACAACATTTATCGCAATGTGATGTTACACCATGGTTGATTTTCATATTGACAAAATATTTGTCACAATGTGATGTTGGATCATGGCTGACCATGCTTATAAATACAAAGGATTTATATTAAACCTAAGGATTATACTATAATCCCTATGAATAATCTTATACCCTAGGAATATGAAGCCTTAGATTAATAAACCCAACAGATTGATTTTGTAAGCACAAGGAAATAATAAATCTAAGAAATTAATACTAAGAAAACAAGGGTTTATAAACCCAGGGGAATAATATTAAACCCAAGGGAATAATATTATAAAACCTAGGTATATACACCCTTAGATAAATACTATAAAACTTGAAATAAACATGGTTGATCATAGTTTGCAATGGTTGATTTTAACAGTAAGACAATCTTTGTCACAATGTGACATTGGACCAATGATGACCATGGTTCGCCATGGTTGATTTTCATATTGAGACAATCTTTGTCACAATGTGAAATTCGACCATGTTTGACCATGATTGACCATGGTTGATGATGGATGACAATGCTTGATCATGGTTGATTTTCATATTGAGGTAACATTTGTCATAATGTGACACTGGACCATGGTTGATAGTTATATTAAGACAATATTTGTCACAACATGATGTTGGACCATGATTGACCATGGTTTACAATGGTTTATTTTCATATTGAGATAATCTTTGTCACAATGTGAGATTGGAGCATGGTTTATCATGGGATTTATATTAAATTGTAGGATTAATGTTATAAATCTAATGAATAATATTATTCCCTAGGAATATGAACTCATAGATTAATAAACACAAGAAATTGATATTGCACCCATAATTATAAACCCAAGTGTTTTATAAACCCAAGGGTTGACCATCATTATAAACACAAGGGATCTATATTTCACTCAACTATTAATATTATAAACCATAGGAATATGAACCCTTGGATTAATAAACAAAAGGGATTGATATTATAAACTCAAGGCAGTGATAAACCCAATAGATAAATACTAAAAATCAAAGGGATTATAAACCCAAGGGAATAATGTTAAACCCAACATATTAATATCATAAACCCAAGTTGTTTAAACCCCAAGATAAATGTTATAAAGCTAAAAATAAATATAGCCAACCATGCTTAATCGTCATTGGTTTTCAATATTGACACAATCTTTGTTACAATGCAACATTGGACCATGGTTGACCATGAATCAAAATGGTTGATTATAGTTTTATATGAAGAACAATCTCGTCATAATGCAAAGTTCGACATGGGTGAAATGGGTTGGTTTTCAAACGAGAAAAATCTATTTTATATTAAATATAAAACCCCTTAAGCCTAATGCGTAACATTAATATATAAATGTAAATGTACAATAATAAAAAACAATAATAATAAACCATAAACCACAATCAATATAAGAAACACATTACAACCATAAATACATCAATACAAAACATTAATATCAAAACATTAATAATAACAACTATAAACATTAAAAATTATAACCACAATAAATAATAATAAAATATTAAATAATAAACTATTAAAAGTAAAACATTTAAAAGAATAAATAAATTAATATCAATACATGAATAATTAATAGTATAAACTAGAATATTGATATAAATGAAAAGAACATGAAGGTCAACATTAATGTTATAAACCTAAATAATATTTTCATTTACGAAAGGCATCAATACAAAAAATAGACCCATATAAAAAAATTCAAACAATTACAAATCGAAGAGAGCAAAATAAAGCAGTAACATCACCCTGGGAGAAAAGGAACATAAATGTAAAATATTGAATAATATGTAGTTTGAGAGAACACAAAGTCGAAATGGGAAAGGAAAAAATCACATATAAGATGAAAACATTGGATTCAAAGAAGAACAACACAATAAGGCATTTTAAGACCCGAGATGTACAATTTTCTACATAACATAAACAATGAGAAAAAATTCCATTTCACCGGCATTGAAACCGAACGAAGAACATTGAAATAGACATATTTTTTTTTACTTTACATCAGAGAAGTCCACTACAAAATTTAATTTCAAACACTCCATCAGAAACCATAGAGAAGTCCACTATGAAATTTAATTTCAAACACTCCATCATAACGATTTATTGAATACCCTCTTTGAAAGCAACACCAATTTAAATCAACATGATAATGATCATGACCCTTCATGCTCCCTAACCAATCCCTTCTTTTTTTCCTCTCGGAATCCCTCTAGTGAAAATGCAGCAAGTATTTTACATTCATTTTCATTTGATCTAACACATGGAGGTGCTCATCAACAAAACCAGGATGGAGGCTAAATTTTATAAGAAGCTTTTTCCAAATATATGAAATAAGATTTATCGATCTAGCAATATTGGGTACTTCTGTGGCATAATAAAAGATATTATTATTATGCATTTATGCATTTCAAAGACAAATGCCAAAATCAAAATTAATAGATACACATTCAAACACTCAAGTATATGAATATATAGGTCCATGGGGT
>APFE030041704.1:25631-38223 GCA_000404065.3 Pinus taeda
TGAAGGACCTTCCCATTTTCCTTTTTTCCAAGGATCATAGTGAAGTAAGGTCGGATATGTACATTATGTGTCGCTACATTTATTTGCAACTATATCCTATTCTGTGAAAAAAATCATTTTTCCACATGAATATTGTTGAAGTATAATGTTCTTGTATTAAAGTTGGAAATATCAGGGAGATAAGGGTTATGTTATCGGCCTCTTCTACATTGAAGTGGAATCGAACATAATTATATGAGACTTTGTTGGTTGATGCTAAGAAGAGCGAGTCCTTTCAAAGATGAGTGTCAAATTCTGCAACATACTTTATTAGACTTCTAAATTATCAAGCCTCTATTTTATTTTTAATCAGAAAATTCATTATACATGCATGTTGAGGGACAAAGAGAACAATTAAGTCCTGTTAGACTGAATATAATCCTTATGTCTCCTTAGATTCCTGTTGAATTCCAGTACCTCTCTATTTTCCATGTATGTGCTTAGAACCCCAAATTGTGCCAACCAAAGCATGTTGAAAAATAAAATTGTAGAATGAGAGCTATAGTTCAAGAGAAATAAGGAGAAGGATCCATACACCTTGTTCATCCTCAATATAGATAGAAAACTAGACAAGATACCCTTCACAATGAAATCCTAAAGAAGTGTCTTGCAACAAGTAGTCCAAATGGAACACAGACAAGAAAGGGAAAGCCCTAGAGAAATAGAGCTAAGAGACCACTCTCTTCCAAATCCCTTACAATCTGCCTTCAATGGAACCAAAGAACCAAACCGAAAATGTCGTAGCCAAAGTGATCACCTTTACTACAATCCTTCGCAATATTCTTGAAATTTAAATAAAATAACTAGGTCCCTGGACAAATTACAGAGAAATTGGTTAGCAGGGGACCTGATGCTTGATGGTCTCAACCGTATATGTTCCCAATTCCTTTTCTTCCATATCCCGTTATCCCACAACTGTTAACTTTTCATAATAAATCATTCAATAAACAAGGTTGTTGTTAAGTCTTGCATGTGAGAGAGGCTCTCATCTGAATCTAATGGAGTTGGTATGTTTGATATTGAATCATTAGGGTAGTAGATGCAGATTGATGTGTGAATTTAATCGAATACCTTAGTGGGTTTTGCATGGTGAGTGCGTCCAATTTTTTTCAAACCCACCTTTGGCTAGTTCGGTGGCCTCAACCTAAAGATCAACCTCTACATTCAGATCTCACTTCACATGGTAGAATGGAAATTTTCTTAATGTTATTGCCTCCTTTTTAGTTCAAGGCTTTTAAGTTATGATTACAACAAAGTTTTTATCCACTGGTGACATTGTTTTAAGCATTTCTATAATGATCATTAAGGAATCACCTAACACAATTAACGGTTCTACCTTAGCTTCCATTGCTAAATGGAGACACCTCAGAAGGGCATGTGTTGCTACCAGATTGTTTAGTGCTACCCAAAGGCACCAAGCATATGATGCTACCTTTTCCCTCTAGGATCATAGAGTATCCCCTTACACCTACCACCCCTTTTATTTTGAATGGACATGGGGTTGGATTTGATCCACTTATGTGAGCATGGGTCATTACTTGTGTGAATATTGGGCTTAAATATGATAATCCTATTAGAATGTTTGAAATCTACTAAAAATAGAATATAAGTTTGCAGGATGCATGTAGCTATTCCAAGTACAAATTGTGTTTCTATATGACACTTGGTTGTAAAGGAGAACTCTTGAAAGCTGGCCTTCAAAATTTACTGGTTGTTCATCTAAAATGTATAAGTCATTATAGAAAAATGTTGGAACATATGTCAAATAAACTCCTATCTATTTCTTATAAATATAAAAATTAAGTTACTTCTTCAATAATTTTATTTTCCATATTCAAATGGTATTTTGTATCTGTCATTGTTACATAAATTACACAAGTGTAAATTTGAAACCATTTATTTTTGAGTTCCAATATATTGGTCAAATTTACACCTAGTTTGTTCTTGGCGACATGATTAACATATGCCTGTATGTTTTTGTATGACAATTATTCTACCAAACTGGATTTTGTAGGCCATTTGCATAAGATGGGTTCTTCCTACTATCAACATAGACTATCCAAAAAAAATGTGGTAAGTAGACTTCAAATTTTATTTGTTTTGTTGTATCTAGAATTTTAACATATAGAAAATAATTAAGTATAAACTAATTCAAAGTTCTCTTTACTTTCTAGTTCTTCCTTCATAGCATGGATACATTTTTCAACTAGACTGATTCCAAAAAATTGTTTGCGAGGATATGAAATCCATCAATGTATAAAAAAATGAGAGGTTAGACATTAAAGTTGCTTTATCCAATTCTTTTCAATTTGGAGGTCAAAATTCCTCTCTCGTTTTTGCTCCTTATGAAGAATGTAATGAAAGCTAACCTTTTCCTTGATAATTTTATCATGTTATATGCTTAATATTGGAAGTGGTTTGGCCTTCATCTTGGATTGTATGAAAATGTACAATGGGATATATATGCAATCATTACTGCTATTTCATGGTGAATCCAATTTTTTGCATTTACAAGGCATTTGTATAACTGTTTGAATATTTTCACTCTTAAAACTAATGTCTATATGTCAAATCACAAGTGCATCACATATATGAGCAAATAAATTGGAATGAATTTGCTTAAAGATAACATAATGCAAATACTCCTTATGGTCTAAATGGAAATACAAAATTAGTTCTGCTTAGATGTTGGTAGATCACTTCTCTCAACAACAATATACTTGCAAATGATTTTCCCCTTGGATTTGTTTATTGGACATAAAATATATAATCTCAGTATTACTTCAAATCACAAACTGACTGATCAATATGAAGATCCCACAAGATGATAAAACAAGCTACATTTACTGAGAGTGCAATGGCTCTTCACTTTGAATACGATGACTGGAGTTGTGCTTGAACAAAATATTTCCAAACATTACTTGATATTAAAGAGTGAAACACTATTGGAAAAGAAGAAGAGTGGTTGTATGCTTGGCTGAATGACTTGATTTCAAAGGTAGAATTTTTTCTAGCACAAAGCATTGTGATAATAATGATTGCAACAACTCTGGTGATAATCGGTAATTATAAGATTACCTAGATAAACCCATGGTTGGAATAATCACCACACATTTTCCAACTACATAGAATGGATTTTGTGACCTTTAAATTTCCAAGAAAGTTAGTTTGCTCTATAGATTTATTTACAGTTTAATTGAGATTTTAGATCAAAAACAAGGTTGGCAACAAATTTTGAGTCTAATGTACTTTATAAATAAATGTTGTTTCATGGTACAATTATGTTAGCACATCGAATGCATTGTGTTTCAAGTATACAGAAGGCCTTTGGTCAATCTTAACATTTGTATGGAAAAGGATATATCAATCGTCTTCCTTCATGCTACATTCGAGTGGGGATTTGTTCTAGCCCAGGTAAGTCTTTTTGATACAGATTGGTTAACATTTCTTTTGTTGATTTACCTATTTCCTTGCATTTATACTTGTATTCTTCTTCCCCTGATTTACTATCATTTCCCTAAACTGATCGAAGAGGTTTGGGTGTTGGCTTCCATTTTTTTGTTGCTCCCTTCAAAGGTAATTAGTTTTGTGTCTTAATTATTAGATGTGGTGTGTTTAATGTTTAGCATTATATTACAGAAAATACTAATTCCTATTATTTCTTCTCACGTAGGTAATCCTATTCTCCTGAAGCCCCATGATACTTGTACACTTGTTGTGGCTTTTAACCCATGCAATTCTTCTATGCACAGGTTGGTCTTCCCTGCTTCAGCTAAGACTCTTCTTGAGGAAATTCTTTTCTAGTTTTCTTCGTTCTGCAACCGGTAGACTTCCAGGTGGCCACGGTCCTTGCTATTAACTCGCACAATCATGAATCTCTAGGTTTTTTTTTTTTTTTACCTTCAGCTGAAGGATTCAGTGATTAAACAAGACATTTGGATGAGGCTGTATAAGAAAAGAACCTGGTTTCTCATACTCTATTTTTTTTGCTCTCAATGTATCTTGAAACATTTCATATATTTTTAATACACTGGAATCTATGTAGATTTAGTATATGTTGAACATTGCAGGTTGTACTTACTATGACTAGAACATGTTATTGCCCATGTTTATCATCTCTGCATATTTGTCTGTCAGGATACATTCTTGTATCATATTTTTTGTTCAGTTGTTTCTATTTTGTTTCATGGTTGTCACTCCATTCTAGGAGCAATACAACTTAAATATTTTGCTTATTGTAAAAAGTCTAGATAATTTCATATTCTATTGTTTTGTCTAAATCTGTGGCTCTCGTAATAATATTCAGTTTAGTTGTAAGAACATATACCTTCCTAATTAATGTTTTTCTTTGTTCTTGCACTATATATATGTTGTGGGTTATTCATAAATCTCATCTTTGTTTTCTTTATTTACTTAGTTTGATAGATAAAATAATTCTTGTGTATAAATTCGGATATCATAGACTTTTATTTCCCTATCGTTCTAGAACTGATTCTCTTAACCTGTAGAGGATCTAGCATACATATTTTTCTGGGAAATGTAACCACTATTCCCTATTTGGGATGGGATTTTTACTTGGAAACTCCTCGACTCCAGGACGTTATCTATCCTCACCTTATTGTTCATGAATTTATCCATAAAATGATACCAATTTATCTATCCGTGTTTTTTCTTTTTTTCAACTTCTTATTATAATACTCCTTATTCTATTTAACTTGCATCGAATATAACCAAAATCTTCCATGCTAATCCTGATAAGAATTATCTCTTATACAATCATAATTAACAAAGGATAATATAATGTGAACCAACTCAACAATCTATTTCAGGAGTACTCAATCATCTATTACAACTTGGTAAACTCAATCAAGGATGCCGCTAATGTGCTTCCATAACTATCATAATCATTTTTTTATAATTTAACCATGCCTTTGATGATATCTTCTACCAAGAGGAGTTGCAATCCTCATCATTCATCAAACTATTCTTAAATTTATTCCCATTTTTTCTTCTATGACTTGATAGGAAAATAATTATGCATATATCATAACCTTTAACACAATTTTTAAAGAAAAACATTAAATCATATACTGCTTGTAAATTTCATCTACACAATATAATGACTAACAATATTCTGATTATAATAAACAACCATCAGTCTCCACATGAATAAAGCATGCGATATATAAATCAAACAATTCATTCCTAACATTTATAAAATCCAATTCCAGAAATCATAGTAAGAATTTTCTGACCAGAATTCTTATACTCATAAAATCACTGGCAGACTTCACCAGAACTTTCAACCATGAATCCTTTGATTCCCCCTAAGCTATGAGAACTTGCCTTCTGCATGAGTAACCTATACTCTTCTGATATTGCATATTTATCATCATCTTGCTCAATGATTTTTCCCGGCAGCGTCCTACCTTCGGGGGCTTTATTCCCCTCAGCCTTGGCTTTTTCCATGTTTTTCTTTTCCTTAAAGCTAAGGCCTGATTTTCCACTTGCAGTTCTTTTATTACTAGTCTTTATCTCCCACTGGATTAAGACAATTGTATATATTTCTATATATAATTTTCTTTAGGTAAGAAATTGTGGCGAACATGATAACTATCAGATTTGGGCAAGTTTCATCCTCTTTTCTCGGGTCAGCCCATGAATTTTCTAAAATTCATAATTATCATATTAATCATATATATTAATCAAAATATAAGCATTTACACACTTATAATTATCACCTACTAGCATGTTTTCTTTTTTGCAGTTATTCCATAACGTTTTAAGTTCATGAAAATGGGAGGTATTACATCATCCTGCCGTTAAACTTAACATCATCCTCAGTGTTATTATTTAGTCTGAAACAATTCAGAGTAGGAAGCCCTTATAACCTCTTCTTTTTCCCAAGTCCCCTCCTCATGAGTAAAGTGTCGCCACTGCACTTTAACATAAGATATGACCTAATTCCACAGTATGGTTTCCCTCCACTCCAGCACGCGGAGTGGATCGAGCAAGAAATATCCTTTGGGCTCAACTTGTAAAATATGCCAATCAATTACATAAGTGTTTTCATGTGCATATTTTTTTAATAATGGTACATGAAAGACATTATGCACTTTAATATGAGCTGGTAGATCTAATTGATAAGCTCGTTGACCTATTTGATCTAACACTTTGAATGGTCTACAGTACTGTGGTGATAATTTAGCACATCTGCCAGTACTCAAGGTACTCTTGTGACGTTTAACCCTTAAATACACATGTTCCCCAATTTGAAATTCATTAAAATTTCCTTTTTTATCTACATAGGTTTTCTATCTGTCTTGAGCTATCTGGATATTTTGCTGAATTCTTTCCATCGTCTCTTCCATTTCACTCAATAGTTTATGTTCAAGAATCAACCTATTGTTTGTTTGACTTCAACTAAGAGGAGTATGACATTTTCTGTAATATAGAGCCTCAAATGGGATCATCTTGATGGAAGCTTGGTAGCTGTTGTTATAAGTAAACTTGGCTAAATGTAAACAGTCTTCCCATTTTGTGGGTATGTCCATCACATAAATTCGCAAAAGATCTTCTAAGACTTGATTTGTTCTCTCTATTTTTCCATCCATCTATAGGTGGTATGCTGTACTAAAATTGAGTTTGGTACCAAAATTCCCGAATAGGGATTTCCAGAAATTCGAAGTGAATTTGGTGTCCCAATTGGATACAATTGTTTATACCATGCCATCTAATCTAAATATATCTCTCATAAATATATTTTCTATTTGTGATGTCCCAAAAGCCAATTGTATGGGAACGAAGTGAGCTGTCTTGGTTAGCATATCTTTTACGACCATAATGGAATCATGCTGATACTGGGTTCTTGGTAGTCCAATAAAGAAATCCATGGAAATCATTTCCCATTTCCACTTTGGAATAGGTAGTGAATTCAACAACCCTGCTGGATGCTACTGTTCTATTTTGACTTCTTCACATTACAGACACTTCGCTAAATAATCTGCTACCTCCTTTTTCATTCCAGGCTAATAGAATTGTTTCCTTAATGCAATTATCATTTTTTGGTATCCTGGATGTCTTGCATAAGGTTTTTTATGTTGTTCATCCAATATCAATCATATGAGGGGTGTGCTATTTGGAATCACCCATCTACTTCGACAGGTGATCAGTCCCTCTGAGTTGATCACATACCTTGTTGTCCTACCTTGTTGTATTTGTTTGTAAAATTCTTTGTATTGGGGATCATGTTGTCCTGCCAACTTCACTTGTTCCTCAAAATTTGTTTTTACTCCCACTCCTATTTGTACGACTTTAGCATGGGCATGCCGACTTAACGCATTAGCAATTTTATTCTCCTTTCCCTTGATATATTTAATTTCAAATTCAAATTCACTGAGAAAGGCGAGCCATCTTGCCTGTCTCACTTTTAGATCAGCTTGACTAAAAAAATATTTAAGACTGATGTGGTCGGTTGTTAAGACAAACTTTTTACCTAACAAATAATGTCTCCACAATATTAATGCATGGATTACTGCCGCCAACTCCAGATCATACACAAGATAATTTTTGTCATGATTTTTCAGCTTATGGGATTCATAAGCTATCACTGCATCATTTTGTAGCAATACCCCTCCTAGACACTCAAGGCACGCATCTGTGCATACCACAAATTCCTGCTCTAGATCTGCTATCCGTAACATCAGATTTGTGGTCAGCATTCTTTTTAGTTCATTAAAACTTTCCTGACACTTTTCAATCCATTCAAAGTTTGTTCCTTTTTTTGTAATGAGGTGATGGGGTATGCTATTCTAGAGAATTTTTTCACAAATCTACGATAGTATCTCGCAATCCCCATGAAAGAACTAACCGCAAAAACATCATTTGGTATTGGCCACTAAAAAATCGCTCAGACCTTTAATGGATCTACTGATAATCCTTCCTTTGATATGACATGTCCTAGGTAGTGTATCTTGTTTTTGAAAAATTCACACTTGCTACTGTTGGCATACAATTTATTCTTCCTTAAGGTTTGTAGTACCATTCTTAAATGTTCTTGGTGTTCCTCCTCATTTTTGGAGTACACCAAGATGCCATCTATAAAAACCAATACAAAGTGATCAAAGTATTGGTGTAACACATTGTTCATAAGACACATGAAAGTCGCTGGAGCATTGGTGAGACCAAAAGTTAACACCATGAACTCATAGTGACCATAACGTGTTCTGAAAGCCGTTTTCTATATATCTTCTTCCTTAATCTGTAATTGGTGATACCCTGTTCTGAGATAAATTTTTTAGAAAACTGAGGCCTCTCTGACTTGATCAAATAGGTCACCTATTCTTGGTAAGGGATATCAATTTTTTACGGTTAATTTGTTCAACTGACGGTAATCTACACACATTCAGTATGTATCATCTTTATTCTTTACAAAAAGAACTGTCGCACGCCAAGGAGATATGTTGGGTCTGATATATCCCTTGTGCAATAACTCTTGTAATTACATTCTTAACACTAATAGTTTGGGAGTTCTCATGCGGTAAGGAGTTATAGAAATCGGAATAGCCCTGGGTACCAAGTTTATTGTGAAATCTATATCCCGAAACAGGGGTAGTCCTGGAATTTCTTCTGGAAAAACATCGAGATATTCCTTAATGATTGGGATCATTTCTAACTTCTCTAACTTAGACTTTTGAATATTGTCCTTCACCTGTACGAAATATACTTGACAACCTTTTTGTTGGAGATAATACTGAGAGGGGTGGGTGAATCAGTATTATCAAGTCAAATATTCGTTTTTCAAAACAAATGATATACGCTACTTCAGTTAGTTAAACACGCATATATACACATCTATGCAGAAGGAAAACCATGTATACAAGGAAAGCTTTTAATTTACTTTATCTTTCTGATGATGATTGTTAATCTGTGTTACAGAAACAAATAACCAGTAACCAGAGACAGTAAAATAGAACAGAAGGACAATCACACACAAGAACACAAGATATAAGGTGGAAACCCAATGTGGGTGAAAACCACCTGCTGCAATTCGTCTCTATCTTCTTTTAAATTAGAAACTTATTTTACAATGTACTGGTGCAGTCCTTTACCAGTCGCAGCTGTAACTGAAAGAGCTAAAACAACCCTCTCTCTCGTTCCCAGCTTCCCTAGAAGGGAGCTACAACCGCCGTTTAGCTCTTGCACTAGCCAAGATACAGTACGTAGTGCTGGCCTAACAGAAAGCCTACAAAAATCTCTTCCTCCAGGGACCACGTTCTAAATTTCCATACTGGATCCATAACCAATCAATCATCAAGAATCAACCAATCTCCTTTCCACCAATTAGATCTTCAAGTAGATAATGCCTCTGACAGTGTACCCAAAACACTACCAGAAACCACCACCAAACATCAACCCAAACGCAACAACAATAGATAGAGCAGATAGAAATCACAACTTAAAGCATATACACTGGTTCAATAACCTGCAACATGCGGCATACGCTTCTGTGTTTGGAACAACCTGCGTATACGGTGTTTTAATTCATTGAACCAGCGTGTATACACGCCTTCTCTTCATTGAACCTGCATACAGATTTATAAAGGATAATTCGCTCTTCTAGATATTCAAAAACACTAATTAACCCAGATTATCAGTGTTATAGATCAAGCAAGCGCCACATAAAATAGACCAAAATCATATAAAGAGACTATCATTCAAGCTTAAAGATTATGACCCATCAATAGAACTTATCCTTCTTCTTTTTGCTAAGGTTCCTCCTTTATTCAGATCCAGATCTGCACCATAACCCAATTACCAGCATTCAGATCTACCACTTTTCAGATATTCAATAATAATTTCGATGATCATTTGCCATATGATCTCCTTCCTCTTTTATAGTCTTAGGCCTTCCACAATACCATGGTCCAAAACCATAACATTTCAATACCATGAACCCAAAACCAGGGATCAGCACATCTGACGAGACGCCATGGTCCAAAACCATAGGTTCAAATCCTAAGGACTAACTACCATGGACCAAGAGTAAGTTCCCCAACATATAAGCGTTTTTGTAACGTATAACATGCGTGTATATACGTCTTCGTCTAGATGAACCTGCGTATATGCCTTTTTCTTCTTTCAGAGTGCCTGAACTGAGATCTGTCACCAAGATGAGTTGCCATTAAGGACAACACCAGAGCCATAGCATCAACCCTATGCCATAATGCCAACAATCTCCCCCTTTGGACTTGATGGCAACACCAAGATCCTCTTTCATTCTCCCCCTTTGTCATCAAGGGAAAATGGTTGTGCTCCCCCTGAGTACGTGCTGAATTCTCTGCCCTGCTGTGTTGACCATGCTCCCCCTGACTGTAGGCAAGATCTGCAAAAGATGTTCTTCAAGATGAACCATGACATATACATTATAAAAGACCTTCCTATCACCACAAGACTCAATACATACATCCTTCACCCAACCATGTGGGGATCATCCACCCAACCAAGTGGGGAAACATCAGAAACATATAACAACCAAGTACATTACATCTTCATCCCAGGTAGTGGGGAAACCAAAATAGGCCGTTACATGACCTTGACACCATAAAAAAAGATACATGACATAGAGACGAAATATGTAGAGCACGACTTATGAAAGTCACCAAGCAACAACATCTGTCAATCATCATTCAGATTAGCAACCATGATTTCCTTCTATTCTCCCTCTGCACTTGTTTCAACAATAACAACTGTGAACAAGAACCACAAGCTTCTAAGAGAATGCCAACAATGCATCATTAGAAGTTTATCTGCTCCCCCTGAACCAGTACTTGATGGTCTCTTTCAGACCCATATCATACAACTTCCAACCAGAGTCTGTCCCTTTTGATATCCATCAAACCACATATACGCGACTTTCTCTGCACCAGCCGGCGTATGTATACGGATCCTCCTTAGGAAACACGCGTACGCTCCTTTTTCTCTGGAACAAACAAATTTAACAACAAGATGATGCATCAACTACTCCCAGCTTTTGTCTGAGATATTCAAAAGTTTCCCTGGGCAGTGGTTTGGTGAGAATATCAGCAACTTGTTCCTTAGAAGGAACATACTCCAATTTGACCTTTTGTTCCAACACTTGTTCCCGGAGAAAGTGATACTTGATCGGCATGTGCTTGGTCTTTCAATGCATGACTAGGTTCTTTGAAATGCTGATTGCACTTGTATTATCATATAAGATGGAGATAGGTGGTGTACAAGTGATCTGAAAATCCTGCAAAGTTTGCATCATCCAAAGGAGTTGAGTGCAGCAAGATGCAGTTGCCACATATTCCGCTTCAACTATAGATAAAGCAATCGAACTCTGTTTCTTGCTTAACCAAGATACTAATCTGGAACCCATAAAGAATGCACCACCACTTGTGCTTTTTCTGTCATCCACACTTCCAGCCCAATCTGCATCTGTATAAGCATGAAGAGTGAGATCTGTATCTCTAGGATACCATAAGCCATAGTTTTGAGTTCCTTGAAGATACTTGAAAATTCTTTCTACTTCCTGAAGGTGAGTTTCCTTAGGATTTGCCTGAAATCTTCCAACTATTCCCACTGCATGCATGATGTCTGGTCGGGTACCTGTCAAATAAAGTAGACTTCCAATCATGTATCTATAGGTTGGTTGATGCACTGCTGCTGATTCATCATTTGCACTGAGACTGCATCCTGTAACCATAGGCGTACATACTGGTTTTGAATCTTCCATGCCATACTTCTTCAAAATCTACTTGAGGTACTTGGTTTGAGACAAGAAGATACCGCCTTCATTTTGTTGGATTTGCAATCCAAGAAAGTATGTCAGTTCTCCAAGCAAAGACATTTCGAATTCTTTCTGCATCACAAAGGAAAAGATTTGACTCATAGCTTCTTCATTGCTGCCAAAGATAATGTCATCTACATACACAACAAGTACTAGCAATTTGTCATTTTCAATTTTTATATAAAGATTGCTATCTGCTGATCCTTTTGAAAAGCCTTGTTGATGAAGATATTTGTCCAAACGATAGTACCGAGCCCTTGGAGCTTGTTTAAGACCAGAGAGAGACTTTTTTAGTCTGCATACAAGATTTGGATCATTCCCAAGAATGAAACCATCTGGTTGCTCAATGTACACTTCTTCTTCTAAGTCCCCATTCAAAAAGGCTGATTTCACGTCCATTTGAAATACTTTGAACTTTTGAAAACTTCAGAGAGCAAGAAACATTCGGATGGCTTCAAGTCTAGCAACAGGAGCAAAAGTTTCTTCAAAATCTATTCCTTCTTCTTGAGCATACCCTTTGCAAACAAGTCTGGCCTTGTTTCTAATAACTTCCCCATTTTCATTCAATTTGTTCTTAAAGATCCATTTTGTTCCTATGACATTCTTATCTTTTGGCCTAGGAACCAACTCCCAAGTGTTGTTCTTTTCGATTTTTTCAAGTTCTTCATCCATTGCCTTGACCCAGCATTCATCTTTGCAAGCTTCTCTTACATTTTGTGGTTCAGTGGAGGAGAGCAATGC
>APFE030041704.1:39781-57685 GCA_000404065.3 Pinus taeda
TCGGTGGCCTGATTGATGCTTCCCTCTCGTAGTTGCTCATGATGAAAGATCTTCCTTCAAGTGATCAAGCTTCTTCTGAAGGACCTGCTCTGATACCAATTGTTGGAAATAATACTGAGAGGGGGGCGTGAATCAATATTATCAAGTCAAATATTCGTTTTTCAAAACAAATTATATACGCTACTTTAGTTAGTTAAACACGCGTATATATGCATCTATGCAGAAGGAAAACCGCATATACAAGGCAAGCTTTTAATTTACTTTATCTTTCTGATGATGATTGTTAATCTGTGTTGCAGAAACAAATAACCAGTAACCAAAGATAGTAAAACAGAACAGAAGGACAATCACACACAAGAACACAAGATATAAGGTGGAAACCCAATGTGGGTGAAAACCACCTGCGGCAATTCGTCTCTATCTTCTTTTAAATTAGAAACTTCTTTTACAATGTACTGGTGCAGTCCTTTACCAGTACGCATGCTGCAACCTGCAGAGAGCTACAACCCTCTCTCTCATTCTCCAGCTTCTCCTGGAAGGGAGCTACAACCCCCTTTAGCTCTTGCACTAGCCAAGATACTAGTACGTAGGTGCTAGCCTACAGAAGGCTACAACCTTGTCTTTCTTCCAGGGACCACGTTTCATAAATTTTCAGACTGGATCCATAAACATCAATCAATCATAAAGAATCAACCAATCTCCTTCCCACCAATTAGATCTGAATCAAGTAGATACTTCTCTGACAGCTGTACCCAAAACACAGTACCAGAAACCACACACCAAACACTGAACCCAGAACACAGTAGCAATAAACAGAAGCAACTAGATCACAACTTAAAGGACATACGCTAGTTCAATAACCTGCAACATGCATGCGTATGCTTCTGTGTTTGGAACAACCTTCATAAACGTTGTTTTAATTCACTGAAACAGCGTGTATACGCGCCTTCACTTCACTGAACCTGCGTACAAATCTATAAAGGATAATTCACTCTTCCAGATATTCAAAAACACTAATTAACCCAGATTATCAGTGTTATAGATCAAGCAAGCGGCACATAAAACAGACCAAAATCATACAAAGATACTATCATTCAAGCTTAAAGATTATGACCCATCAATAGAACTTATCCTTCTTCTTTTCGCTAAGGTTCCTCCTTTATTCAGATCCAGATCTACACCATAACCCAATTACCATCATTCAGATCTACCACTTTTCAGATATTCAATGATCATTCAGATGATCATTTGCCACATGATCTCCTTCCTCTTTTATAGTCTTAGGCCTTCCATAATACCATGGTCCAAAACCATAACATTTCAATACCATGAACCCAAAACTAGGGATCAACACATCTGACGAGACGCCATGGTCCAAAACCATAGGTTCAAATCCCAAGGACTAACTACCATGGACCAAGAATAAGTTCCCGAACATATATGTGCTTTTGTAATGTATAACACACGTGTATACGCGTCTTCGTCTAGATGAACCTGCATGTATGCCTTTTTCTTCTTTCTGAGTGCCTAAACTGAGATCTGTCACCAAGATGAGTTGCCATCAAGGACAACACCAGAGCCATAGCATCAAACCTATGCCATAATGCCAACACTTTCCTGGCACTTATTTTCAAATTTAAGGCGTAAATTTGTTTCACCGTCACTGGTTTTGCTTTTCCTTTAATGACCATCATAATCCCATCAGCTCCTAAACAAGTCACTGTTTTCTCCAAACAGTTTATAACAATAGCACGTTGTTCTAACCAATCCTTTCCCACTAATATGTCATATGACCCAAGTGGAAGGAGGTTCAATTCTATTGTCAAGAAATAACCATTGAGATCAACAAGGCACTGTTTCACATACTGAGTAGCTTTTCTCTTAACACTCATGGCTAATTGTACTAGCCATGCATTCCTAATTTTTTCTATTTTCAATCTACATCTCTCTACAGTTTGAGGGCTAACATAGCTTAAAGTAGCTTCATGATCTATTAAAATGGACACATGTTGTGCATGGAACCCCCCAAGGCATTTTTTGGGGCTCAAAGCCCAAGTTTTGACCCAATATTGTTGTAAAGACTCCGCGAATTATGGGCGCGAAGTGTGAAATGTATGTTAGAGTCACAGGGTTGTTCACCCTAGCTTTGTAATGTAATGTGAACCTACCCATGGTCCACGGACCATGGGATTGTATAAATAGAGTGAGGCTCTAAGTGTAAAGAGACATGGAATAGAAGAAGAGGAAGAGGAAGAATCTAAGTTACTAAGTAAAGTGTGTCTTGGGCTGTAGAGTAGGAGAAGGCTCTGCACCTGAGTGTGCAAAGGCCTAGTAGTCCATAGCTGAGTGTGTGGACCCCTACAGCTAAGTGAACAGGGCAGAGTCGAGTCTGTATCGAGGAAAGAATTGATAAAGAGAAGTTTTATCATAATTTTGTGTACCTATTCTTGGGTTAATGCATGCTTGATATAAATTGTGAATATATGGTTTATTTACTGCGAGTACCTATATGAATGGTTTATATTGTTTAGTATAACTTAAAGTATGTAAGTATGCTAATATAATCAACTAACAATTGAATATCAGTAAGGTCTTGGGTAATAACATAGAAGCGCAGTGTTCAGCCCTTGAGTAGGGCTGCACAAAGGCAGTATCTCAGGTTGTGAGTTACGAGAAAGTGCACAAAGTGACTTACGCATAGGGTCGAACCACTTGAACTCATCAGACATCTCCAGGGTGCGGAAACCTGGTTCTAGCACCCTCCCATACTACTTTGGGTGAGACCTCAATCCACGCTTGATGGATTGTTTCCCAAAGGGCCAGTAGTACTAGGATTTGGTTGGCTAAATCAACTCTGAACCTGGGTCAGGCCCCAATAAGCCAACAAATGGTTCCATTGCAAGGATTGGGATCTACATAAGATATGTCTGATGTCATATCGCTAGAATCCGACAAAGAAAGGAATTGAAGAGTGGTTGGATAGGAAGATTCACGAGTTCACGATGAAGGAAAATAGGAATCTGAAAATATCAAAGGAAGAGTGGTTAGAGCACTACTTATATATAGAAATTCACAAAATTTTCTTTGGATTCTTCCCCTCTGATTTGTACGAGTGCATCACGAAGCTAGTAGACAGTCAGGTAAGGTGTAAGCTCGATAAACCGATCGTGTGGACTCTAGAGTTGGTTCGCAAGCTAGAAGCATCAGAAGATAATAGCACACACACTATGGATCAATGGCTCGATCAAATTATAGGAGGGTTTATCACCGAGTTCGTCATAGATACTTCAATTAGCTATAGCGAGGTAGAATGATGCTTCCTCAAAGGATCACGAGGGAAGTACGTTAAATCTTTCAACACTTGGATTAAAATGCTACAGTTTGAAAAGTGGGTTATGAGAATAAATTGATTTTTGGGGCTACGCGAAGTGGAAGGATATATAGAAACGAAGCTAGTGAAGAATTAGAGACTAGTCCCTTGATTTCACCTCTGTGAGAGAGTGAGGAGGAGCTCACGAAAGTTTCACCAAGAAGTGCAATCAATCTGATAAGGAAGAAAATTCTGTGCATACCACCCCCACCTACACCACCACCAGTTCAACCATCTTCACCCCCATCTTCGTCCACACCACCTCCGCCACCACCATAGTTCAATATCGCGAGTGCGATAAAGTTTCCGTTGTTTAAAGGAGTAGGGAACGAAGATCTGGACCAATTTTGGTTCATGGTAAAGGTTGTATGGGAAGCACAGGGAGTCACAAATGAGAATATAAAGAAAGAAACATTAGTCAGCACATTGCAAGATCACGCACTGACCTGGTACATTAAGGATTCCAATATCAATCCAAACGCAGGGATTGTGGATATCCAAGATGTGCTAAACAAGGAATTTATCAGGCCAAAATCAGAGACACAGTCAATTATCGGGTTTCAGTAAATCACGATGCTTCTAGGTGAGACCCCTTGGGAGTTGAGACTGAAGTGTATGATTCATGAAGCCAATATGACCTTGATAGATGGGAAACACTGCACATGGTTTACAACATCACTAACATTGCATCTAAGGACCTATTGTCACTGCAGAAGCTATCCACTTAGGCCGAGGCCTTGGAGATCGCAATGAGACTGCAGGAGACCCCGATGCAAGATCCTAACCTAGGAGTCCAATAGATCTACGCGTAGTTGAAAAACTTGTGTCTTGAGATGCAGAGCTTAAAACCAGATAGGACAACTTGCCCAAAAGCACACGAGGAGGTATGGTGCATAAAGTGCAAAGGCCAGGGACATGACAAGGACCATTGTCTAGTCTTCGTGAACTACCTAGTGGGAGGAGGGCCAATGCCATTGAGACCAGAGGCACAACCAGGATCGAGCGTAGCACCTTCATTATGGTGCGTGATTTGTCAGATAGGAGAGAAGTAAGCTACATATAACTTCCATCTATTACAGAAGTATACACAGACATTCCAACAGTTGTTCTATAATTTTTCCAGGGCAATAGGCCATGATGAGTGTACCTATAGAAGTTATGAAAAGATGATGGATCGGACTTCTACATACAGAGTTCAGACCGAAAAGTGAGCCCTTGATCAAAATGTAGGTATGGCGTGCATTAGATTTGAGTGGTGCACATGAGGTCGAGGTTGAATGGGGCCAGGAAGGGATCACAGCCAGCTGATTGTTACAATTGTAGAGGGCGAAGCCATTATGCCCATGATTGTACAACTGAGAGCATCATGTTTATATTGTACCTAATTTGATCATGAGATGGAGGACTACCCCACGCTAATAGCAAGGCTTCGTGATAGAGGAACACTCCAACCTCCTCGGACTTAGAACGTGTAAATGATGACGTTTGAGCCGCGCAAGGAAGACTTGAATGTAAACATGATGCTCCGAAGTGGTATTACAACAGGAGATGACAAATATAAGTAGCCCAAAGAGAGCGTCTGGGTTCACAAGGCTCCAACAAAGGAACCAGAATTTGATTTGTAGCATGCTAAGGAGACATTCATGAAAGCTAAGAAGAGCTTCACGAAGGCCTCCAATTCAAGTATCAAAGACAAACTGGAACCAGACATGGACCCATCAATTCTCACTACCCTTCTAAGAGACATGCATGAAGCTATTGCGCTACAACAAAGCGGTGAAGGGGCTGCAAGAACTCATCACTAGATGTGCTGGACCAGGAGAACTGTGCGTCGTATGAAACCTTGGAAAGCACACAATGTGAACAACAAGGGGGATGATTTTTTGATGTGATGTGAATGTCCTACCAAAGTAGACATGGAAGTGCATGAGTAGGCCTACGTTGCAATGGTCCCCTATTCAAATGCGAATGGCGAACCAGCAAAATATCCTACTGATGGGAAGATTACAGGGAATAATGGTAGACATCGAAGTTACAAGCACGTTTGTAGATTTCGAAGTGATAGAGATTGTTGATGACATCAATCCCTGTCCCACACAGCTGGGAATAGATTGGGCCACTAACATGAACGGAGTGATAAATCTAAAGAAGTAAAAGATGATTTTTGAGAAAAAGTCACTACGCGTAGTGGTACCTTTAGACCTTGTGGAAGGATCACACTACATAGAGTTGGTGTACAACTGTGACAGCAATGACAATCTATACTGTATCTAAAAGATAACCATGCAGGAGTAGGACTGGGTGAATCCAACTGCTGATGGTAGGATTTCATGGGAGCGTGAAATCTCCTACACCCCAGATTCAGATGAGGAGATAGAATGATGGCAGAACTGGTTACACGAGGTAACCACGCTAAACTTCAACAAATTGATAAAGTCACTGCACTATGTGGCAACAGAGGTAAGAGGTATACCTATGTATGGTCGGTTGACAACGACAGGCGATTTCCTTAAGAAATTTGAAAGAGAAGTGCCAAAACAACAACGTTTCGACGCCTTGGAATCGGCACTACACACAACAACCACAAAATGGTGGGGTATGCATCAAAGAATTTTTGAGGACTGGCGCGAAAACAAAAGTATGATGCTCATGCAGTTTGGAAAGCCTTAGATGTGGATGAAAGCCATGTATGATGGGAAAAACAACTTTCACACCCACCTCTCCGGATGGGTACAGGCGTACACAACCTACACAAATGCACACCATCCTCGTGATAGGAAACAAGACCAACAAACAAGAGTGGGCAAGATGATGGCATGAATGACAAAGTATGATAAGACCAAGTGCGCCAAAGATTATTTGCATGGAGGCCTTTGACAAAGTATGAGAAATATTGAATGTCGTCCACCATGTGAGATGCACTGACTAGGACTTGCACGTACCAATGGTTCTATAGGCTTATAGGACCATGTGTAAAACGCCGAATACGCGGGAACTTCGGAAGCTGAAGTATGAAGCAAATGTTGTAACCCCTACGAAGTATGTAAAGCCTAGTCCGCACATAGTAGCACTCACATATACGACGGTTTGTGAAGCCCGAAAAGAAGGAATCACACAGCTGCAAGAATCAGAACACATGGGAATTAAGGGAGAAATCTAATAGGGAAACCTTAGACTCCGTAAACTTTAAAAATAAAGGGTACAGTTAAGAAAGAAAACCGCTTTGATGGACTTAGAGGTCAAGAAATTGGAGGACGACATAAAGGAAGAGTTTCTCGCCAAAAGAACTAGGATGGTAAGACAAGGTGAGTACATTCATACTGACAAGTTTGAGAACTATCACCGTGAATTGGTTAGTCTAATGCCTTGGCTTGGACTGCATATTTCTAAGCATAGTGACCACGGTATCGCATTGCAAATGGTGAAGTACGCAATCCTGACCACAATAATATATGGTGGGCATTCTCCAAGAACCGTGATGGAGGACAGGATGCATCTCTACACAGGTGGTGCGACCACCTGACTATCCAAGGGAAGGATAGTCTTAGTGCTCCAGATAGTTGTAAGGGAGTGCAGGACTATAAACTATTTTGCCCGGGAGTTGTGAGATATTGGATATGTGTGCAGAAGCAGAGAGTCACAAGGTCTGCAACCGTGCACAGGGGGTTGCGCTGCCACATAGGTTGGCCAGAAAGTGACCTTTGAAGTCACTATTCATGGGATGCTCAACTTGAGGCCAAAAGGAGTGGGTGATAGGAATTTAAGACGAAATTTATGGGAAAGATTTGGGAAAATATGCCGCCAAGAAAGCATTAATGAACCAGAATTGGGGGAATGGTCGAATTTGAATTCAAAAACCAATATAAAACCCAAAGGGCTGCCCACCAAACAACACTTGGTCATTTGTGAATTGATAGATTGAGCAGAGCCCTGCCATTGTGAGCCAAGCATTGATTGAGCCCCTGAATTCATGAGTGACAGATTGCAACACGGCTACAATGACAACGACTAAGGATGGTCTGGGAGTAGAAGAGGTAACTGTCGTCGAGGCCACGCAGGCCCTAGCTATGGAGGATGTTCTAGAAGGTGTTAGGGTTATGGCAGAGATCCCCAAATCACCGCGTACACCAAGAGCCAAGAAGGATAAACAAGCAATGGTTCCCGTACATGTGTCCCTGACGAACCCGCTGCTTAGCAAACTGTCAATGGAAGAGAAGGGGAAAGTTATCACGATAGAAACAAATGAGGAAGAAGAATATTTGAAACCCCTTATCATCGTAAAGGAAGAATATGAAGGCATGGAGGTGGATCCTCAGCCTAGGAACTCTATGAAAAAACTACCCACCTATGTCCCTCCACGAAAAGGGAAGGCCAAAGTACCCAAATACCTGGACGAGACCAACAGTTCCTTCTACATCCCACTCCTCCCAGATGGCATTGTGTTTGAAGGCATGCACCTGGGCTGCGTACCGACTATGAAATTTGAAGATTGGGACCTCGTTGACCGTGAGAAGTTCCCTCACCTTGAGACTGGAAATCTCATGAATTAGTATACCACAAGGGTGGTAACAATATTGGAGCTGAAGAAATGGTTGCGCATTGTGGAAAAGGCTAGGTTGCTGAACCTTATTTGGATGCTGCATTTCCAGCGCCCCCCAAAAACCATTTTATTCATAAGGCAACTACTCTGCCTAGTGCATGATGGGTATTTATGATTGCAGGAGCCCATCCTCATCACATAAGACCTGATTCATCGCATTTACCGCCTTCCATATAAAGGAAAGGACCCCGTGACCATATTGGAAGGAAAGGGCAGTGATTTTTCTCTCACAGAGGCCATGAAGACGAAGTACAAGCTAGGAAAGAAGAAGAGGGGTTATGCCATCTCCAGCACCAAGGACAAAGCAGTATGCATGGCAACCCAAAGTCTGATAGGAAAAGTTATGCGGAAGTGTTGCGCGGACGAGGTACCTACGCCGGTGGTCGCACTGGCCGAAACAGTGTGTGGAGGGAGTCCAGCTTAACTGGTCAAAATTCCTCTGCACACAAATTTAAGAAAATTCCCGCAGAGCCCAGGAGTAGGGTAAAACTTTCCACTATGTGTGGTTGTTGCTACCCATAGTGCTTGTGGCAAGGGAATTGTGGGAGGACAACCAATTCCCCACCATTGAAAGATATTTATAGGAGGCCATGAAGTACGCTTCGCTCTGGGCCACAAAGGATGCGACAAGGATACACGACACCAAAATCTTCTAAGTGCTCATGAAGATGACCATCCAAATGTTGATCGACCTTAATCCATGGTTGTTGCCCATGGTTTAAATTAAATCTATTTTTTAATTTCTTAAGAATTGTTTCTTTAGTAACTTTTTTTATTTTTCCAATTATGGTTAATCCTCCTTATAGATAGACATATTATACATATGGTAGTTATCAAGGTATATATAAACATTCTCTTTTGCGCTAGTTCAACTCATAAATTCCTTGTACTAATCAACTCCTTATAAATTAAGTATGGGTTTACCATTTTAGAGCACTACCCTTAACCTACGAAATTATTACCAATAACCCATTCCTAAGTTATATTATACATATATACCATTCTATATCTTCCACTCACGTGCATATACTTGGAATTTGTAACCACAATATTTTTATTCAATAGCACATGTATTCTTGCTAAGCATATGGTTTGTTTCATTTCATCTCAATGTCCACCTATGGATATGTTGTACAAAGGTACTTTCGCTTAGGTTATATATGCACTATTGGTACATTGTTTACTAATGAGGGTACTTGTCCATAGTTAGATTATCTAGGCACATTGTTGATTCCACCTAACCATTAATTATACTATTTATATTTTGTTTGTGGTAAGTGAGAGTGCTTTGGCTTTGGAATTTTATCACCGAGTTTACCACTGCCATGTCTCCTTCTATCACATGGTGTCAATGTAATCATTCTGAAAACCCCTGAAGAGTTGAGATGAAGTCTAGGGAAATAAAAGGATAGGATCTAAAGGCTTTAACCCTAACTTTTCTACACCATAAAAAAATCATTTGCATTTGGATTTCATTGTCGCTGCTTTCTACTGGTGTCATTGCAACGCCTCCCTTCTAGCAGGTATTTTTCAGTATTCGACAACCGGCGTAATGCAGAGAAGTAAAAAAGGCATGACTCTCTTCGTTAGCCTTTCTAGTTGCCCTTCCCAGAACTAAATGTAATTTTTTTTTCTTTTTCTAATCTAACTTTTCTCGCCTTCTTACGGTGGTCACACATTTACTCTTCCTAGCCTTCGTATTCCTAGGCATCCCTTTTCAACCCTCTTTAGTCGGTGATATTTCTGATTGTGTTTTTTTAGGTTTGTTGCTCGTGTAGAGGTCTCTTCCTTTCAACACCGTTACCCTTAATTTCTTAGGTAATTGTTGCACCTTTTCTATCCATATTCATCATCTATTTTTTTTCTACTACCACAAAACTGGCATACATATTGTCAGAGTTGCTTGGTTTTAATTTTGTTTCCTCCTTTTGTGAAGAGAAAAAAAATGCAAACCAAGTCGAATGGGAGACCCATGCTTTGAAAGAGGGTATACAGTACCACACAGGTATACTATGAAATTTACAATATTGTATTTATTATTTTCCATCTAAAATGATCATATCGTATTACTAATTTTTTTTTTTTTTCAGCAGAAATGTGATGGTCTTCAGACCATAATGCCAATTGGCCTTCTGGGTTTAATATTTCTTTAACGTTGTTACACATAATGTATCCACGTGATTCTAAATAATTTTTCTCTCTTGTTGATATACATATTGGTGTGCACTAGCATTGGTTACTAATAGGTATGGAACATATTTTTCTATTTTATTTCTATTATCTTGCTAACCCAGCCTTCTTGCACTATGGTACTCACGACCCTATCTCCCATGCACTTTAGGTATGATGGTATCCTCTAGAGTAATTCTTCCTTCTGAAATCAGAAACCATAGTCATCACATAATCACAACTGTGACTTCTTCAAGGTCGGTTAAACTCGTGTACCTGGAGCGTTGTCTGGTGCGGTGACCCTATTAGAATTCATTAACTAATAGTGTTATTATGAAATAATCGCCTTACATTTCCTCTGAACAAATTAAGTGTTAAAATGGTAATCTAATGGAATATTTTTTCCATGTCTATAGTTACTAGTTATCGTTTAATCCTCATACATTTCTTCATTCTTATGTATTTATGATTCTTAGTAACATAATTACCATGTTGCGTAGTCCCAAACATTTAATGTATTGTACAATGAAACCTATGGAAAAAGAAATGATTGCTCAGGGTTGTTGTTGTATGAAATCTTTGTTTTCTTATCTACTATACACGATATTGTGAAGAATAATTTGATGTTATGTCCCATCTCAAGGTGTGTTTGTATTTTTTCAATATGAGATAATTTATAGTCCAAGAGCATGTCTCGATATAACAAAAAAACATTTTTGTATTTAATATTATTGAACCAATATTTTAGTATTTTGTGCTATTTATACTTGCAATATGTTCCATCACTGTAGTATTTTTCTACAATTTAGTTTCACTGAGGTGAAGAAAGAGGAATGGTTAATAACCTACTTACGTTTTTATATATAATAATTTTATTTGTTTTATTTTTTGAAAGTTCGATACTATCTTATTATAAAAGGGTAGTATTGGAAAGTTTTTAGCTTATTATCTTGGCCAAAATGTCATTATAAATTATTCTTGTATTTGAGTGTATAACACCCTAGCATGTCTTACTATGATTCTTATTTTATTCTGTGTTTCTACAACTACATATTGGTTGATATCATTCCTACCAAATTAAGAAAATTAAAATTTACTATGTCCAGAAAACGTGACATTAGGGAAAATTCAAACCAGTTCCTGTGTCTACTTTACTGTAGCCCCATATGGATCTACTAAACATATTTCTTCCCTCAACCTTTAGCTCAATCTCCATCTACGCACTTCACAATAGTTTCCTTGTTAGTATGGGTCATAATTTGTAATGCTCCAAGTACATGGAATGATTTGTATACGCCCACGTTCTAGGTCTACACAATTTTCCTCATCCATATGTCACCCTAAGCTCCTATTGAATCCTAATTTATTTCCACCGAAACTAACATCTACTAATTTTTTCCTTCTGTAATACATCTAATTGTTATTTCTTCCATATAGAAAAAATATACAAAGCTTTCTAGAAACAACAACTTCTCTCGTAACACATACTTGGAAGATAATGAAAATTTTGATACCATATCAAACACATGAAAATATTTACAAGTATAGATCTAAGCTTCATCTAATTTTCTTTCTTTTATCCATAATATTCTAACTACTATGCCTATTTTGCTCACTAGTAATATCTATTTTCTAATATAATCAAATTAATGATGACAATGTTCTTACAATACCATTTGCATATATCCAATGACTCTAAAAAAAATATCATAACATAAAATCTAACCGTAATCATTGTTAGCAGAACACTTGAAATTTCACTTTTCCTCCCAACCTTGAAATAAATCCTCTAGTTCTCCCTGAGTTGAGATGTACTTGCCAGGGAATCAACAACCTCTTTCATCCCCTTGATTATTTATTCTATAATTTTTCTTCCATAGCATATTTTTTTCTTAGCGGTGTCACACTTTTGTGGGTCTACCAACCCACTTGAATAGGCTTTCTTCCTTTTCCTTTTTCTTTAAAGACCACTTTTCTCTCCTGTAGCGCTTTATTTCCCCCATACTTAGTGTCTTTCTCCAGCTAAGTGATTTAATGTATTTTTCTCTCCTATCTCATTAAACCTTATGCATAGCCTCCTAGGGATTTTAGGAATTCTTATTATGGAAGATTTATCTCGACCTCATCCATTAATGAATTTTTTTTTCCAAACTTTTTTGGAAAGAATATCTTAACTCTCGTGTCTCATTCCTAAGTAGTGCCAACGTTTTTATTTATTAATAATAACTTGACTATTTACTTTAACTTCAATTAATCATGGTCTTTCCAGTATCAAGTCCAACATAATTGAGTCTAAATCAATAAAAAAAACATTATTACCGAAATAGAAGGGTATTACATTTATCTTACATGGTTTTTTGTCATGTAAGAGGTAGTGTTGAATGGATTTGAACATGGGCCATAATGATCCATGAGATCTCCTATACAACCACTAACATATATTAAACATTGACCAATTAAAAAAGTGACCACTTAGCGATGAAAATATGACCTAATTCGTAACACATACGCAACCACTGAGGTAGTAAAGTGGCCAAAAGAATTTGTAATGCATAAGCAACCACTTAGGCCAATGGAATTTGTAAAGCATATCAAGTGGCCAAAACACTTGCCAAATGGCTAAATAAGCATACATTTGACAATGTGAATAAATTTTTTCAATGTGAATAATATATATTTGTTTGCTAACTATCATATATGGTTATGAACAACAGGGAATTTGTAAAGCATATCAACTGGCCAACACACTTGCCAAATGGTTGAATAGGCACACATTTGACAATGTGAATAGTTTTTTTTCATGTGTGTATTTCTTTTTTCATATTAATTTAAGTATGATTTAAACATTTGATTTAGATATGTAGAGAAGTTGTCATTTTCAATTTAATTCATTGATGGAGTGACGATGAAGAAAATATACTGGCATCCTTCAATTTACACTATTCTATAAAAAAAATTAATTTGCAAAATCATTAAAGTGCATAATTTCAACAAGGCAGACTTTTATGAATGTAATAAAATGCTAATCCTGCACTCAGAAAACTTTAGAATGTGAAGAAAGATTCCATTTATACAATTTTGATTATATGAAAAGTTTAATCGCTCTTGAATCTAATAGGCTTGGGGTTAAGATCCAACTTGATTATTAATAATATACATCAATCGATATTAATGTCATTTTTACCATGCATGTATAGGTGTCTAATGTGTTTTAGTTTCTAATCGAAACATATACACTCTACCACATACACCCTTGAACATACACAAAGAGGAGGATATATTTTTCTATTCTCTATTGGTTGTCTTGTGTTTCTAATAAGTTGTTGAGTAGTGGGCATTCTTGGTGTATTGTAGGTGGAATCAACCTCTTAGGATTGATCCTAACCCTATCATATCAAGTGATTATGAAATGAACCACTTTCCCCTCTCTCTTCTCTTTTAAAAAAAAAAACACAAAGATTATAGTTTACAATTCATTATAAAAGTAAATTCAAAAGAAGATCTTGACATATAAGATCAACAACCCATGTATAGATATCTAAATCTGAGAAATTTGTATAACATATAAAAATTCTCACACATAATGATTAAAACATTTTAATAACATATATATAATTCCTTACATGTACAACCTAAAACTAATTCAACAATCAACATAAAATTATCATTAATTTATCATAAATTAATGAAATGTATAATTTATGGCAATCATATTATCTCTAAATTTATCAATACATAAAATTAATAATTTAAATTAAAAAAAAAAAAAAAAAAAAAAAAATTTATAAAAATTTAACCCCACTCAAACACACCATGAATTTTTAGTTGAAATGGATTACGTTATTATATAAAAATTTCCAACTACTAAAAGGAACACACAAAATATTGAGTTCGAAAAATATATATATATAGCATTGCCATAACGAATCATGACATCCGTATTTCTCATAATTTCATATGCATTTGTAGTTTGTGGATGAACAAATTGTTAACGACTGTTGTAATGAGGGGACGTATTCGTAATCAAGTTTTTTAAAATAAGCATGGCTTAATTTACTTTCCATTTCCAGATAAACTGGTTGAGACGCTACTGTTTCTGCACATATCCAAAACATATCCTATATAAGTTTTTTCCCATATCACAATGTTTGGTCTCAGAAAATTGAAAAATTACCTTCGCGATAAAAAATACATGAATGCTAATGCAGTCAGGAACTATATTTATAGAAAAAAACTGACCAGAACGTGTAGATTGTAGCTGAATGGCACTAGAAATATCTGTATGTTGTGTATTCATTATAGAGAATAATAATAATGGTCATGTCACTGTACCGAAATAATCGGTGTTGTCCAACTGTCAATTCTATTGTCCACAATTCTGGTTGTCAAACTTTTTTTGATAAAGATAAATTGACGCAACCACTCGCTGGAAAGAGAATGTGCTGAATTCACATCATAATCAATTATTGATAGGCACCAAGAAAAAGTGATGGCTATCGATTTATAGGTTGTTCCCTCTGGCGATCGCCGGTAACGTGGTTGTCTCGTCCGGTTAATGCGATGGACAAAGACATATGCCGTGCATAGAATCGCGCGACGTCCCTTTCTTTCTTAAAATGATGGGCCATACACACTACATAAAATTTAATTGAATGTACACTAAATTATACGTAACAAAATTACTGGATGCCCGTGTTGTAAGTTCAAAGAAAATTCAATTAGTTACCTGTGAATCTCTTATTTCATTTTTTTTGCATTCCACCTAAAGAGTATATAAAATATACTTATTTTAATATTAGGATTAGAGGTAAACTTTAAAAGAATAAATCATTTTATATTTTTTCAATGTTTTATTGATGTCGAAATGGCATCTTTACCTTAACTGTATTTTGGGATCGGGCAGAGTACAAACATAATATTTGTCGATTAAAAACTTTTTTTTGTCCACCAAATGTGATATAAGCATTGGAATAGCGTGGAGCATTTACTGAATTTGATAATTGTGAACAATATTTTGTGGTGGAGAATTTTTGGATTTCTGTAGACATAAAACCTATAAAAAAAGTTATTTCGAAATGTGATGCGATAATCACGGAAATTGACAATCACATTCAAATGGGAATGTCGGTTTTGCGAATCATGTGATCACTCAAATTTTAATGTGTGATCACAAAACAAAACTTTATTTGGAAATGATCAATGAATCAGGTTAAATAGGGAATTTCAGGATTGAGATTACATTCTAAATTTTAATATAACTATTATACAAAGTTAATCAATATATATAAATTTTTATTGCAATTAATTTTCATTTAGCGGTTCTAAATAAATTTTTATTTAAATTATATTTTTCATTTATATTTGAAGTTATTTATTTTATTTTATTAAAATAAAATTATTAAGTAAAAGATAATTGATAATATATGTAATTTGTATAAGAGATTTTATTTTAATAAAATTTAAAATAAATTAAATATGATGCTGATGATGGTGGTTAATGTTCACTGAGACCAAACTTTGGTCTATCGGACCTAAAGAAATAAATTATTCAGTTTGATTTAAGATTTTATTCCTATGCTTAAAAAGCTTGTAGAGAAGCCTCCCAAGCTCACTATAATTTTGACACCATAAAAGGCTAGGAAGGTCAATTTGGCAACAAAGATTATGAAACTCAGATCTAATGTGGTTGGACATGGGGCACTCTAAGAGGAAGTGGTTTTCATCCTCAATGTTCATATTCTCACAAAGATGGCAAATCTTTTCCATCCATGGCGTTTTAGGAACTACCCAACTACCCATTTCACTATGGAGCTCACGAGAGTTAGTTCTAATCTTGGCTATATTAATTTTCTTCTTTGTGCTAGTTAAAACAAAGAGATACTTTTGATCTTCTAGGTTGCGGTTGATGACCTCCTTATAATATCTTAATTTTCTTTTGGCTGCTAAATCTTTATCACAAGACATTTTTTCTTTGAACTTAGAAGTAACAATATTTTTAATGTTTTTAATGTTTTGGAATGCAACATTCTCGACGATCTCCCAACGGTTTAACTAGGCTCTGGTGTCTTTTTACAAACCTCGTTTGAGCTTTAGGTGATTTTGGCTGGAATTTAAAGATATCTTAGGAAGTCTATGGTCTCCTATGTTATTGAGTTTGTTCTTGTACAACAGAAGCCTAGTCATAGCTAAAGTTTCACTGAAGTTTAACAGGAGTGACTAATGTTTCAAAGAGGAACTTCTTTCTATCCCACATTACGAGGTTTAACGTTTTACAATTATTTGGTCTAATCAATTCCTAGGTACTTGTAAGAAGACACTTCCTCCAAGCTACTATTGTTATACGTAAAATTAACGTAAGTTTCCTTCTTGGATTCGATAATAATAACTTTTGTTTTGTGAGTTTAACAATCACACCGGTGGTAGAGCAAAAATCCTTAAGAAGTCTTAGTTTCTTGTCAAGATCAGATGGGCACCTTGCGAGAAGAACAATATCATCAGCATAGAGAAGAAGGATGATGACTATCTGAGCTAAGATCGTGCAAGCACAACCTGCTTCCTCTAAACAACCTTCTAGCTTGTCGATGTAAATGCAAAATAGGCAAGGGGATAGGGGGCAACCTTGTTTAATTCTGGTATTACACTTAATATATTTCAACCACCCCTCATTGCTCTTTAACATGGCAATAACATTCTCGTATAACCTTATAGCGATATCTCTAAACTCAAAAGGAACCCTTAGCTCTTCTAATCTATTCCATAAGTTGTTTCTAAGAATCATATCAGAATCCTTTATAAAGTCCACAAACCAACAAAAGAGATTGGATTTATCATTGCGGCATTCCTCCACAATGATCCTATTATTGAGTGTTGCCTTCTAAAATCCGTTGGGCCTTTAGCCTGCTTACCTTCACTTTCAAGCCATATTCTCAACTTCTTTTCCAAAATAATACCATATAACTTGGCTAAGAGAGGGTTGATCATAATTGTCCGATAATTAGAGGGGTTATTTGTATCCCTACTTTTAAAAATAGAGATAATGAGGCTTTGAGTCCATCGTTTAGGGAACCCTTTATTGACCACATGATTGAAAATCTTGTGGATGTGGGGGATGATCTGGGGGATGAGGACAGGACCTCCAACTTTTAAGATTTCTGCCTGGTAACCTTCAAAGCCCTTAGCTTTCCCATTTTCCAAGCATTTAACCCCAAAGTCAATGTCTTTTAATAAGAAAACTTCTTTCGTTGTGAGTAGGGTTTTAAAGTTATCCATGACATTTGGAGATTCGTAAATCTTTTTATGGTAGGAATTGCAGTCATGTAAGGCAATTTTATTATTATCTTTAGTTTTCCTTGTTAGAATCCGCCTCTAGAATTTCTTAGGAGATACCTTAGAGAGGTGTAAGAGATTCTCTTGTCTTTTAGAAATATACGACCTTTTTTTCTTTTTAGTTAGGGCTTTGTATATTTTTGTCTTGCCAATTTTAAGAGATTTATCAACAACTTCCTTAATTTCGCTTCACACACCTTTATAATCTTTGTCATAACATGGGTTGGTTTTGTTATTTCTTTTATTACTTGAAACTTCAATTGACAAGTTGTTAATAGAATATAAGAGGGTTGTAGTAAAATTAAGATAGAGGTCTTCTATATTGTCTATACTAGATCAAGGAAGAAAATTAATTTTTAATTCATTGAGGAAGAGATTGTTTTTATTTCTATCAAAGATTAAGTTATTTGGTCTATAAGGATTATCTTTTATGGGATCT
>APFE030041707.1:1076-29012 GCA_000404065.3 Pinus taeda
AATTGCACACTTCTCCCTTAGGAGGGCACTCAGGATTTTTAAAAACTTACCACAGGGTTAAGAAGGAATTTTTTTGGGATGCCCTTAAATTGGATATCCAAAAGTTTGTGGAAGAATGTTTGGTTTCCCAACAAAATAAAGTTGAAAAGATTAAGGACCCGGGTCTATTACGACCTTTATCCATTCCAAGCGAACAGTTGGAGGAGGTTTCAATGGATTTTATCACAGGTTTACCCAAGTCTGAGGGAGAGAGTGTCATCATGGTGGTAGTTGACAGACTTACCAAGTATGCACACTTTTTTGCATTATCACATCCATTTAAACCCAATACAGTTTCTATTGCGTTTATGGAAACAATTCAAAAGCTACATGGAAATCCAACTTAGATTATTGTAAGTGACAGAGAACCCATTTTCACTGGAAATTTTTGGATAGAATTATTTTCTTGTCTCGGTACTCAGTTAGCTCATAGCTCATCTTATCATCCTCAATTTGATGGGCAAACTGAGATAGTAAACAAATGTTTGGAATGATATCTTTGTTGCTTTGTATATGATAAACAAACACAATGGGTCAAATGGTTGCCTCTGGCTAAATGGTGGTATAACACTTCCTTCCATATAGCAACAAAAATGACCCCATTTATGGCACTTGATGGATATAAGCCACCATCCACCACATCATATTAAAGAGAAAATTCTAAGGTTCAAGTAGTGGAACATCACATCGAGCATCAATAGCAAGTCCTCCAACTCTTAAAGGATAACCTCGTGTTGGTGCATAATAGAATGAAACAATAGGCAAATCAACATCGCAGTGAAAGAATTTTTGATCTAGGTGATTGGGTATTCCTACGGCTACAACCATATAAACAAATGTCCCTCAAGTAAGCTAAGAAGGATGAAAAATAATCACCAAAGTATTATGATCCGTACAAGGTGTTACGAAAGATTGGTACTATGACATACAAATTGGAGCTTCCTGTAGCTTCTCAAGTGCACCCAGTTTTCCATGTTTCATGTTTAAAGAAGGTTATAGGCAACAAGCTCCCAGTTCAATCAATATTTCCAGAACTTGACGAGGAAGGAAAAATTATATTGGAATCGGAAGCAATCACACAAACAAAAACTTGACAGCTACGAAATCAATCAATTTGAGAGTATCTCATCAAGTGGAAGAACTTATCCCCTGAAGATTCCAAATGGGAGTATGAGAATTTTATACAGAAGCATCCAAAACTACTCAAGCATTGAGGACAACACTTTTTTGAAGGAGAGGGGCATGTTAGGTCCCTACAATACTAGTGATTACCCCATTACTATTGTAGTTGTATCCCTTATTAATATTGTTGTGCCCCTATTGTCCCCATATTGTTATTATTGTGCCTCATAGAATCCCTCTATTGTTACTTTTGTGGCTTTATATTATTATTGTTTGGTCGGCTAGGTTATATAGTGACTCCTTATACTCCTATTTATAGAAATGAGGTTTTGTTATTTGAATCATCAAGGAATCATTCATTTGTGTAATGTAAAGGAGGTTGCCCCCTCGAAGACGCTAAATTCTAAGGCATTGATCTATCTTTTCTATCTTTTTGTGAGCTAGTTTCATAACAAAAGATTTATAAGAAACTTTCTAGAAACGATTAGATATATTCAAATTTTTATTATTAAAACTATTAAAATATATACTGTGGAATCTAAAATTGTTAAAATTTGATAATTAAAGAGTCTATAAAAACTATAATCCCATATTTAAATTATAATTAAGAGAAAATTTGCATGAACAAAAAGTATTCAATTTTTCAATTATTAAAATTGTTATAATTTTATAGAATCTAATAATGGTTAAAACTTTAAAAACATTTATACTATTATTAATAAAATACCCATCAATAAAACAATAATCTTATTTTACGAAAATTATAGTTTAAATTTATAATTAGTAATTCTATTATATAAATAAAATCACAATACATTGAAATCTTGTTCAAAACTAGTTAAGTTATAGTTGAGAAAAAAAAATCTAAATATGTCTAAATCTATTAATATAAAAAAATGGTACAAGGAGGTATCAGCCTCCGTAGTTCAGATCTCAGAATAAGCTTTGTTTAACAACCTATATCTAAAAGTGACTGCTCGCAATGGGGAAACCGTTCCAAAATTGAAATGTTTGCTACCCACGCAGGGGTTACTGCCTAGAACAGTTTATCAAACTTCACATTAAAATTTAACAACAATTGCATACACTAAGCAACAAAATAGACTGTCTACAACATTTTCACAAAGGAAACGACAAAATGGACCACTCATATGGAAATCCGTGAGTGCATGACCTGATAAGAGGGTAAGCTTGGAACGGCTATGTGTCGTTGGAGTGAGGAGGTTCTTCGATGATCAGACATCTGTATTCCTCCATCTCATCCTCCACAACCTGTTGAACTCTTGGCGCTTCCTCCACTGTCTTGGAGCAGGTTGGGATATTACCTCCATGATCTGCACCTTTGCGTTTTGGAGCATCCTCCTATCTTCTGTGATGCAATTGTCTTCTCTGGGATATAGCTAGTTGGGATGTATGTGCTTTGAGGTATTTCTTTGAGTGCTACAGAAATTGTGGCAATTATGCCTATCCAGAGTACATCGAAACTGAAATTGGGTTGAATTACTGGGAGGTTGAGGAGCCTCTACAACACGCACTGAACCTGCTGTCTACCTGCGTCATCGTCTGCTGCAAGTGGCAGGATATTGTTCTATGAAGTGAGTTGCAAAAGAGGGGGAAGAAGTGGCAAAGGGAGTAGATTCTTAAAGGGACAGGGAGGGAGACTGAATTGCTCTCCCTCTACTACCACCCCTCTGGCAACGCATCTGATGGCGTAGCCGAGCCATGCTAATCTAGCTTGAATTGGATAAACTGGGATGAGGATGAGCGGTGACAGGGGTGGAATTGCTGGAAGGAGCCGAAGGAGCAGAGGTATTCAAATTAGTACCAAGGTTAAGGTCCATAATATCAGAGCGAAGGCTACAAAGGAGGTTGTATGAGAAATGGGCATTCTCATCCAATTCAGTGCAACTCAGTAGCTAGCATATTCTCCCCAATGTCGTGCGTAGGCTTGACTCTGCGGCAGCAGGGAGATAGTTAAGGTTGGGGGAAGCGATCCAAGAGTGTCATCTTAATTAATAGAGTGAGTATACCTCATCCTGCGCACTACAATAAATCTCCATAAATGCCTACAGTAAAGTTATGGAGGGAAGCATGGGGGAGCAGTTGGCTTCGCCACTTACCATCCCTGTTTTCCTGCGCTATGACAATGCATTTAATCACTCGCATCCAGGAAGTTAAGAAAATTTTACACAAAACAAGATAAATTATTAAAAATAAAATCACAATTATTAAAATATACAAAATATATATAATCGAAAAAAATTAAAAATTTTAAAATTCAAATATTCTATTAATAAATGAGCCATAATAAATATATAATTTTAATAAGCAATAATGAAACTATAATCTATATAGAATTTCTATATAGTTAATTTATAATTAGGGAATTTTAAATAAAATAATGATGTATTGATCATAGTAAATATTATATTATAATTAGAATTTTATTAAAATTAAAAGACAAAAAATTTAAGTTGGCAAAAGAAAAAACTGAATAATTTAATAAATTAATATTATCACAAAATTATTGAAAATTAAATATACTAAATGAATATTGTACTGAACAGTTCAACAAAGTTATTGTAATGCATCTAAGATTGTGAATTACAACATACTTTACCATAAAATTGAATCATAATATTCTTTTATAAATTCATAAAGTTGAATCATAATATTAAATAATAACATAATTAAAATCTAAAAAATATACTATTAAAGAATAACATAAATCAAATCTAGAAACCAAAACTGAAATAAATTAAATCTAAAAACCAAAACAAATTAAAGAATAACATAAATAAAACCAAAACTAACATAAATTAACTCTAAAAGCCAAAAACAAATTATTATTTATATGGTTAAAACATATATAACTATTCATATGATTAAATAATGTATCACTAACCATCAATTTTACAAATATATTTTAGATTTGATGTGTATAACTTATTGATATGATAAAGCTATCCTAAACCTATAAAACTAATAAAGGTAATATATTAAAAATAAATTTTGTTAAATTATATTCTCTTGTTCACATAATATTTTATTCAAAATACAAAAATTCTACAAAATTAATAAAAATAATAAGATAAATAATATATCCATTCTGGCTAAACTTGGCTGTTAACATAAACATGTTATTGCCCAGTTTCTTACGGAAATTAGATTTTTCTGAAATAATATCGAACAAGCGAACATTCTTGAGAGCTTGCTAAACCTGAATTACGACAAAAAAGCGATAAAATAAATTTGCTGGAAACCAATATAATTTGCCATATTTTATTTTTTAAAAATTGATTTCACTTATCGAAAAAAAATGATTTCGCTGCAATGGTTTTTCAAATAAATGTTCAAAATAAACGGCATCTTTATGTTGATTACTAATTCCTGAATATTTGAGGATCCGATAGCCATGGGCCAGATCAAATACTTTACATAATCCGTGTCAGTCAAATTTCGCAATTTCGTAATTCCGTAATAGACTTAACCCAAGGCAGAATAAGCGAACGGTGTTCTTGGCAAGATAATTATTATTGAAAAAAAAAAAGAGAAGCAGCCATACGTATACCCACAAGGATCATATTTTTGAAACTCCAATTAGACCAGCTTGCGTGACCATGTTCGGAGGAATATTTCCACAGAATTTTCTTGTAATTTTTGTAATTTTCTTGTAATTCGAGAAGAAAATGCTTACCAAATACCTTACTCGTTTTGGTGGGAGGGAGAAAATGAGGTTGTGAATCTTCAATCTTCTTCAAATTCAAATACCGGTGTGTATACATCATTAGGCTAAAAATATATTGCATCTTAAACCAGTGTTTATATCTTACTGGTCCCAAAACCAGCCCCTGCCGCCGCAAAGCCACGTGGCAGTGACTGCTCCCAGCAAAGCAACTGCTGTGGCCATCGCCACCGTACGTCAATGATTCTGCCTAAAGCCATCTGTCGCAGCTGCTGACAGAAATATCATTACTGGGAATGCGAAGACAGTAATAGGCTTTCTGTCAGCAGCAGCTAAAGAGTAAATTGACAAATTTGACACCCAAACAAAGGTTACTGCACAAAGCCCTGACATTATGAATTCTTGGAAAATATGAGGCAACAATTTATAGGATAAATCAGTTCCAACCTCCACCCGCTAATCTTTCCATCAAAACTTCCATCCCTTAGTTTACAAGTTGTCTTCTGCACATGCCGTATGTCTGCATGTTATTTACAGGTTGTTTTGTGCACATGCAGTACATGAATTCCATTTAAAATAATAATCAGCGAAAAACTATCCCTATTTACTTAATTCCAACTCATTACATAGAAATCAACACAGCTCACTGCATAGAAATCAACACATATTTCAACTCATTCTCGTATGAATGGCCAAGTATGTCTTAACATATACCCGAAAAATTCTCGTATGAATGGCCACCTGTCACTTGCATGAAGCTTGACGGTTCATTTCTAGAACTAAACTCCAACTTCAGCGTATTTTAACTAACACAAAAAGATTTAACGTTTTTTCATGTCAGCCGCTACTAAGAGTTCATACAAAACTGTTAACTATTATGAATCTTGTATAGTTAAGAGTTTTGTATTACTAAAAGCTCTTAAAGTAGAGAGGCCAAACTTGGACCTTTTCTAATATAAAAATTCACATCGTTATATAAATTTAAGATGTTATCAACAATGCACACTATTATCATGAGAATATAATTATGCTTAATATAATAAAAAGTTTCTTTACATTTTAAAAAGTATAATGTCTTTATTCAATATTGGTAAAACATATAGAAATTTTTTACAATTTTGGGTCTAAACTTTTTGTCAATAAAATTAAGTTAATAAGGGAAGACATTATCTTTACAGTTTTATTAATGCTTAAATTTAATAGATGTAATTTACTACTAAATTAAAGAATATATTAACACATTGAGTTATATAAAGACATAATAAAAGAAATTGATGATGAAACTATTACATCTTTTATAAAAGATTACAAATACAAGTTTTTCTTTTCGGAAAAATTGTAATTAAATGCCAAGGCTTTCAATAAAACTTTGAAAAGTAATTGTATCACTTATAAAATGTAATAAAGTTAACAACATGGTAAATAAATAAATAAAGAAAATACATTTTATTGTTGGGATATCAAACTTTATTACTTCAAGTCAATAGCATTGATGAGGTTTCAAATCTACGTTTTAACCACGTACAATCTGTCACATACCCTTGGCCTAATTTGGCAATTACCTACCACTTTCCTTTTCCTTAAATAACCATCAATTAAAATTAGCTTCAATAGCCTTCACAAGTATAGTTATTCCATCATTTCTTGAACAAATACTAATCATGCAACTATACACATACTCTAAAAATTTGACATTATCAAAAGTAATTCACCATCTCCCCTAGCACCATACCACAGACTTCTCCTATGTTTTACTGCATACATTGTCTTTATATCCAATTACAAGTCCTACTAACACCTTCGAAAGGATATGGAAATATATCTTATGTAATACAAGCCTTAGTAGATGCAATTCACTCTATAATGCATAACATAGATGACCTGAACCATAGGCTTACCCAATTCAAGCCTTAAAACGTATATATATATTATATATATAAATATATATATAATATATATATTATATATTATCTCAGGCCTACTATTCACCATCTTAAAAACTGACATAGCACCTAAGTTTGAAGATCTGCAACATAACAATTATTGCATAAAACCCATTTATTAGATTCATTTACTAAACTTAACTTGGATGAAATTTATGTGCAATAATTGTCCCATACCACCACATATAATCATCTCATAGACATATTTAACACATGTAATTCTACACATTCTTAGTGATCACTTACAATATCTCATACTAAGGAAAACGCAAGCAATTTCTAACATATGCTAACGGAATTGAAAATACAGAGGGTAGGAATCCAACATACAGAACATCGCATGCAAACCAAATTATCTAAAAGAATGTCACTTGGAAAATCCAGCACCGCCACCCAACCTAGAACTAGCTTTCACCAATTCATCCTCGAGCCGAGAGTTCTTGCCATGGATCAAATACCTCCTGTTGGTCTCTTCCATGGGTATTTAATACCCTCTTTCATGATATGGTTTCCATTAGTAGTGTCTCGCTTTTATGAACCTTTTTGTCCATTTTCCTAGGCTTTTCTCAGAAAATCTCACATTTCTCTCCCACGAGGCTTTTCCTCAAAAAATCTTGTCTCTCTCTCCCACAACGCTTTTATGTTTTTCTTACACCTAGCATCTTTCTTCAACTAAGTAACTTAATGGATAATTATCTCCAATCCATTAAGCTTATCTAAAATTAGATCTAGAAGCCTTATCATCAAAGAATTATCCCTTGGTAAGAATATGATCTCTTAATGTCTCGCTTTTCCAAGTGATTAAATTATTTATTTATGTAATAATAAAGTATTGATTTTTCTTGTTTTACACATTAGACCTAGATTTTATTTTCTTAGGTTAGCATAGTTTTACATACAATAGAGGGGTGTTATATACTCCCCCCCTTAAATTTACACCTTCTTCGATGTAAGACTGCATCTTACAATATTATTTCCTTGTTTGTAGGTAGTTATTTTTGAATTTACACGCTCCCATGGCCTTGCCATCTGATACAGATCTTCCGATATATATCAATGAAAAAGGATTTCTCCCAAGACATCTCCTTCCATCGCTACCTATAACATTTGTTTCAAACAATTTTGTGAGAGATTTTAGATGCAGAACTCTAGTTTGCTTACCACAGTTAATATCATAACTTGATATACAGTACTACTATTTCAGTAACTACGGGTCATGTTTCCCATATTTTAAATATTTTTCCTTGTCTTACTTGTAATTAAGGAAATGTATGCTATTCCCTTGCATTCTTCCAAATCCTTTGTGTTATTGTCGAACACTTGCTTCCTACAGTTTCATTGCATTTGTCACAACAACTCAACTATCACATTGGACTAATCACATGTATAAAATATCATATCAGGTTAGCTCAACATAACTATCAAAATCATACCATCATAAAGAAAATTCATATGTCTTATGTATATTAAGACTGAAAAAAATACGGATACTTATCCTTTGTTTAATTATAGACAATCCCACAGTGAATTCATAAACACCTTCACAAGTCATTACACACACAGAGTTATACATGTTATGCCTTCGTACCAGTACCATATGTACTTCTTGTACCTAGTCCTGCGTGTACAACTTGTACACCATACCAATGTCCATAGCATTACCTACATGACATATAATTCCTCCATATATTTTAACCATGTTAGTATTATGCCAAAAATTCCTTCAATTATTCATACTCCCTTCAAGAAAATCCAATCCAACCATGCTTGGTTTTTTTACTAGGGAATAATGAATATCAGAGACCTGTTCAATATCTACAATCAGAGCATATGTAGATATTTCTTATGTCCAATTATTCAAGTGCTTTTATTTAACTACTCATTTTCATGTATTGTGCGGTTGCAGGATAATTTCAACAAAATGGTAGCATAGATGCATGACTTTATTATACCAATAACTTTAGGTAACATTTTATCAACAATGGAATATGACCTCCACTTAATCCTGAAGAAGACTATTGGCTATGGTAGTTTGTATGTTATATTTGAAGTCTAATAACAACCTTAACTTTGTCTTTAACCAAAAAAATGATTGTTTGGTACATAGAAGTACTCCATACTTAACTGATCATGTCATAAGCTTTATTTTTGCTCTTTTTATACTTCTTCAAACCCCATGTTCACAATGAATAATTTTGTGTATGTTCAAACACAATTCAACAACATGTATGCAAATACCTGCATCTCTCATACATGACTTATAATACAATATTCTCAATTCCACACCCTCCAAGTATTCTAAGGATTATGTCTACTACGAGTGAATCTAAATTATTCACCTATTTACACTTCTTTTCAAAAATTAAAAGGCCCCTCGTAACAAAATAATATAACTCATTTATCAATTTCATGTTCCTTAACATGATTTCCTATCTTGTTTAGACAGTACTTGTTATGTTGTCTTATTCACAACCAACTAGCCCATTTAAGGCAATCTAACTGGCAAATTCCTTCAAGATTGTCTGATAGTGGTACAAAATATACATTCCCTGTTATATGGTTGTCTATTTATTGGAATAATTTTCTAGATGCCCAATATCTTTGTGTACAACCATCCTTATTACCAGTACCGCCTAACTATTCCATATGGTTAAAGAATCATAATGATTCAACAACAAATTATTGCCTAGTTTGTTATTCTCTCTTCTCATTGTTAAGAAAAATGTTATATGTCACACTTTACTTTATTCATGTATTGTTTTACTTAGCTCATCATCATAGTTTGTACTAATGAAAAGCCTTCTAGTTTAGCAATAACTTTTGTATTAATCCAAGGAAATCATGTTTCGGATCTAGTGTATACTTCTAGTTAGTCATTAGGGTGATTTGAACTACTCTACTTCTAATTCAAGTACATCCAACACCAACGTATCTGATCTGTTGGTCATTTCATAAAATAGGTAAACTTTATTTAAATATATTATTCATAACACTTCCCATAAGAAGTATATTCGTAAGTTCTATAATCATTCTACTCGAACCATCTTCTTCCTGCTACAGGTTCTTATTTGTGTGATATTAACAGAATCTCATTTATATTTAGATGATATACACATCAAGTTTGTGAATTTTTAGGTTGTATACTTTGAGTTGCAATTTCATATTGGACTTTAAGTGAACTTGAGAATGCATCCTTGAATTTGTCACTAAAATTGCTTTTTCACTCCATCGTGTACTTTCTCTAAATTTAATTTTGGGTGTTGGTCCCCTTGAACTTATTACTAATATAATAACACTATGATGCCTTCTTTAATACCTATACAGTATGTTGTATTACATTTATGCACACTCTTGACAACCTCGACCCTGGTCTAGTCTAGATTGGAATATACTTTGTGCCTATTGCATATCTCAGTTACAATTCTATAGATATTTCTTTACTCAACTAAGACCTATAGGTTCCAAACTATGCATTTCTATGCATAATAACCCGATAAGCTTTTGTTTCCTCACTCAACGTGTATTTGGAGAATTTTCCTACTAAGGTTGAATTAAATGGTTCAACCAATGACCAAACCGCATCCTTACATGCATACGCCTTAATTAATACAAAATATTAAATTGGAAGGAACCTTTAAGTTTACATGGTCTCACTCAACATAGAGAGACCTGTCTTTGACTAGCTTAATGATATTTCTGGAGAACTTCCCAAATAAATACAATTTTGTTTAGAAGATCTTCAGAACTTGTTCTAGGATAAAAATTAATTCACCATCAATCTCTTGTCAATGTTGATTGAATGTCATGAGTTTTCTTTCATTGATTTATATATATTCCCTCTATATAGTTTATCTTTGACATTTCCCCATGTTCTATGGGAAAATACTTGTTCCTCTCCCTTAACTTTCATCCTTTCTTAAAATATCTAGGATTATAAACTTTATTCCGTTAATTTATCTTATTGACTGGACTATCTTTGCCTGAATTAGTTTGTAACTCATTAAAATATGTCCTCATAATATAATTTTAATACGAGAAAATGATATGATGATCATATCACTAAAATCCATCAATTACTCTACTTTAACAAAACACATATTCACCACCGTCATTTATTCATAACTTTCATATCAATTATCCTTTCTGGCCCTAACTATAGGCTTTTACTCCTCTTATGTCGAGGTGTTTAGTAATTGAGCCTTCTCTAATTCAAGGATACAATAACTCATTAACCGGATGGATGAAATTTCTAATACTCAATAAGTAGGCCCATAATATATATATTAATATATATAACCAGTTTATGTTTGACCCTCTTTTACTTATTGAAATAACCAATATGTTATACATTGTGTTTTCTTTGCATTGCTCATTTCTCCCCTACAATTCAACATGGAAGAATTATTTATGCCAACATATTTTTTTAGCGATTCACTCCCCCCACGCTACTATATTTATAAAAAATTACTTAGCTTTGGGCACTTGCATTGGTTATTCTTGGGATCCTCCCTTGATAGGGAACCTTGTGTCTCAAGCTTTGTTGTTACTATAATTAGTAGGATTCATTGGTATACCTAGATCATAATGAATATTTTAATTATTAAAGTTGTCAAAAAAATCACAATATAGTATCATAAGCTTGTATTTCTATTTTTGCTTCTTCTTACCCAATATTTTCCCTCATGGATAAGATAGTTTTACTTCTCAGTATCATTTAACCACATAACTCCAAGGATTGCATTCACATTTTCATGGGCGGCTTTATGCAAAATCAAAAATAACTTATGTAAACTTAAACACACACATATGTGTAGCTTGGCTATACATAATTTGAACCTTCGACCATGAACACAAATTTTAAAATAACTATGTAGTTGTGCATCTCCAACTACCATAATGTGTCCACAATAATACATAGACTTGTGAATTTTAAGATAGACAAGAAATCCATAATCATAACTCTCGAATATTAAGTTGCCATGTCAGGGAGGGAAATTATTACCATGATGCATAAATATGTGTAGAATAAACCATTATTCCTCCACTATGAGACATCTTATTATTTCATTCGAATGGAATTAGAACAAGGACCTTCAAATGATATATTCCTAAGCATACAAAAATCAAGGTTTATCCATCCTTATTGAAACATTACTACGCTAGTTGTCCTCTTTATACAGATCCATGTGAAACTCAATCAAGTTTTTATAGTTGAATGCATATAGACACTTTTTTTTTTAATATTTGAACTAATGAACTCATAAAATAAATTCATTCATAAATATTGAAATCTAATAAAAATCTTCCAATTATATTTTATTGAATTAATATATGCTTTCATAATTATTAAATATAAAAAAATCTTCCAAAAAATTTAGACATAAATTACTCCAAAATATCATGAATTAACATGAACTTGAGTCTTTTCTTGCACTTGAAAAGTCGTATATTCATATTAAATCATTATTAATATTATTATAATGGTGTAATATCCTCCCAAAGAATATCAATTAAAAGAGCCATTTAAACTTTGATGGACTATATTCGTTTTCTATTTAGATCAATGACAGTAGAGAATTTCCCACACATATCCCATCATTATTAATTAATTTTCTATCTTTACTGGACTTAATATTCGCTTTAACCCTAGGCAAACTTGAAGTCCGCATATAGAAAGCATGCTCTCAACATACAAATCAGACACATGCAACGTACCTAACCAACTATAAGAAAAACTAGAAGTCATATGACGCTATATTACCCATATTTCCCATGATGGTGGATGTACCCATCAGAAAAGCTCCCATGTAGCCACCGTTGACATCCACTGGCTCGTGTGAGTTGCTCCTCTCGATGCCTTGTATGAGCGCTAATGTTGACTTGATGGATAGCGACAGTTGGCATGGAATTATGACTTCGAATTTAGGCTTCAGGCCTAAGGCTGGGAATATAATAACGGCCATAAAAAAAACAATTACCATTATTGCTATGTATTTCAATTATCATTTGCGATGAAATGATGTTGATCTTCACAGGACATCCATTCATTAGATAAAGATCAAACTTAAAACTAAACATTTATGAAATGGTATTACATAGAATCTCCATTTTAAACAATAGGAGGTTTCAGAAAGGCTTTCGTTCCATCTCATCTTTCCCAGCCAGAGTAGAACTGCTCTCCCTTGAGTCAAGTTCTATGTACACCTATAATAACATTGAATATATGCATAGGTGTACCTCTTGAATGTCAATCCTTGCACTTGGATGACCAACTTTCTACTCCATGTAGAGAATGAAGGAAAGCCCTACTTATTTAATGAGAATTTCCTTTATGATAGGTGTTGCTTTCGTAAAGATTTGATCAATAAAACTAGATAACCATTATGTTGCTAAGGAAATGTTTTCGGTTTATTAGATAACATTGGCACAAATAATGCTTTTTGTGGATTGAAAGGAAATAATCATCCTTACCATGATTTTCTTCAATCGAAGCAGAATCTGCAACGTCCCCTATCCAATTTGAGTATCCAGATTCCTATCTAATCAAATTTGATCGAATGACTCGATCCATGGGATGCTTTGAAGATCAATGGCTTGGACTTTTTTGTAAACCAGAATCTAATTCATGACATGTCCCTCTTGCCTTATGACCGCAGTTTTGGTGGATTTTCCATGCAGCGCCTTGATGAATTGAGCAGTGTTTATGCTTCAACGACTAATTTATTCATCTAATCTTCTGTATTTATTATGGAGATCAAAAAGATGTCTAAAGGACTTAATGGCCTTGATGGCTTCCAGCGACCAGTTTTGCTACTTCATCATTAGGGCCATGTCCTTCAATGCAATATCAATGCTGTCTCCTGCATTAATAGCTTTCTAGTCGGGTCCTTCTCAACGAGATGAAGGCACTTGGATTTTCCATAGGGGGTTCCTATGACGATGACCTTGTACATAGCATGAAAGGGATCAATTTTTCCCCGACTATTCCATGAAGCCGTTCGACTCGCCTGAGCTGAAGTAGGGGCGGTGTTGCTCTGCGAATAGTGCAGTTTAAACTTTAGCATTAGACTTATCTGGAGAAAACGACAAAGAGCCGGCTTTGACTATCATTTCGTTTGTATTTGCAATCTTGAACAAGAATTTCCAAAATCTTTTCGGTTCTTAAATCCTTCCCGACTTCGCCTTTACAATAGTTGGCCATTAGAAATTAAACACCTTATGCTCTTGACTATTTTGACTAACTCCACATAATTCAATCTGCGGTATTTAGTGGTCCATATCAACGCACTAGAATGCGCATGCATTTATGAGACGAAATAGAGTTTCTTAATTAATGCCAAGAATTTGGTAAATAGCGATCTCAGAATTTTTATAAATGTGATCGTGCCCATATAACCCGAACATTGTTAAATATGCCCTTTGCAATGTTTTAATATATTTTACTTCATTTTCATGGCGAGGTATAAATTTTGAATATTGGTCAAAAACATTAATTAATCAATATAATATATATAGAGCACATTATATTATATTGTTATTCCGATAATATGTCTCTTCCATAGTGATTTTAGGATTTAATTTCCACCATTATGGATTCTCGCATATTTGGTACTTATAACTCAAACAGTCTATTAAATTTTTTATTAATATAAGGTTAAATTTAGGACCGGAAACTCATTCACATCCTACAAAGGCGGATTGGCTCATAGGCCAAAAGGTTTTAACTTAAGCTTCGATACCATTTGTCACATACCCCTGGTCTAATTTGCTAATTACCTACTGGGTTCCCTTTCCTTAAATAATCATCATTTAAAATTAGCTTCAATAGCCTTCACAGACATATTTATTCTGTTCTTTCTTGAATAAATACTAATCATGCAACTATACACATACTCTAAAAATTTGACAATATCAAAAGTAATGCACCATATCCCCTGGCACCTTACTACAAACCTCTCCTATGCTTTACTGCATACATGATGGTAACCTTTATATCAAATTATAAGACTTACATTTCAACTCAACCTTACAGTGTAGAGGCATCATTCATGGCATGCAACCAAGACCATTCTTAATGACTCAACATTAGCATTAATAGAAATTTTTCTTATCATGACCATGAATCATGATCATAGTCCTACTGACACCATCCAAAGAAGACATAAATGTATATTATGTAATACAAGCCTCAGTAAATGCATTACACTCTATAATGCATAACATATATGACCTAAACCATAGACTTACCCAATTCAAGCCTTAGAATGGAATTATGTAGATATAGTATCTCATACCTACTATTCATCATCTTAAAAACTGAGATAGCACATAAGTTTCAAGATGTTCCACATAACAATTATTGTATAAAACCAATTTATTAGATTCCTTTACTAAACCTAACTTTGATGACATTCATGTGGAATAATTGTCCCATACCGCCACATCTAATCATCTCATAGACATAGTTAACACCACGAGGCTTCACTTAATGAACCTCTAACATAGCATGTGCATTTGTGACATACTAAAGAATACCCTTAATTGGACTAATTATTTGAAAATACCTCTAAAAATCACATTACTTAATCCCCCTATCAATACGAGCCCAATACAACTTACGAATTTCAAAAACCCCTACTTTCACTAGATATTATAACTTTCCATTTTTTCATTAGCATTTTTATACCCCTTTATATTTTTTCATTAACTTTGAGCTCCATTTTTTATAATTACTAATATTAAAATCCTTTACCCCCTATTATATGCACAATATATTATTTCATTTTCCTATCAATATATATCCCCCAATATGAACCCATGTGGTATGGTATTGCTCCCCTAATGAAGCCCCCGTGGTTAACACATGCAATTCTACAGATGCTTAGTGATCACGTACAATATCTCATAGTAAGGACAACTCAAGAAATTTCTCACATCTGCTAAAGGAATTGAAAATAATGATGGTAGGAATCCAATATACATAACATCGCATGAAAACAACATTATCTAAAAGAATGTCACCTAGAAAACTAGGCACAGCCACCCAACCTAGAACTAGCTTTCACCAATTCACAACTGAGCTCAGAGTTCTTTCCATGGATCGACTACATCTTTTTTATCACTTCGATGGGTATTTAATATCCTCTTTCATGATATGGTTTCCATTAGCCGCATTTCACTTTTATGGATCCTTTTATCCATTCGCCTAAGATTTTCTTAGAAAATCTCGCCTTTCTCTCTTGCGAGGCTTTTCCTCATAAAATCTTGCCTTTCTCTCCTGCAAGGCTTTTATGTGTTTCTTACACTTATCATCTTTCTTCATCTAAGTAACTTAATGGATAATTATCTCAAATCCATCAAGATTATCTAGAATTACATCTAGAAGCCTGATCATGAAAGAATTATCCATTGGCAACAATCGCATCTCTTGGTGTCTCACTTTTCCAAGCAAATAGATTATTTATTTATGTAATAATAAAGTATTGATTTTTCTTGTTACACATTAGGCCAAGATTTTCTTTGCTTAAGTTAGCATAGTTTTACATACAATGTAGGGGTGTTACACAATCAAACATTACAACATAGATTGCTACAAAAATAAAAGAGATGTAATGATACACACACATTTACATAGAGATTTTACCCTTGAAACCCAAAATGGAAAAATCAAAAATATTCTAGGTATATTCTTATATTTATAGTGTTACAATACAATATCTATATCACATATCATCCATAGAAGTATTATTTGATGTGGTGCACTGAATGAAAGATGAAATTATTAAGGGAATATCATGGTAACATTTTTATATATGAAAGAGGGTCTATTATACTGAAAGGATATCTTTTCCAACAAACTCATCAAACCAAGAGCCATGTTCACTTTAAAGACTATCAACCCTATGCCATAAGTTGTCAATATAGTCACTTCGTGTGTGTAGCACACATAAAGATGATAGAAGTCCAATCAAGAAAAAAATTAAAATTCAAAAAATGGAAAATGTCAAAAACTAACTTCAAAGTGATCATTGAGGATTTCATTCCATTAGAATTTTTTTAATTGAACTATCCATATTTGAGAAATAGTTCAAGTACATTGTTAACCTTTGTTTTTGTGCAATCTTAAGTTGTTCATTCTAGCTATTACTAAGTATTACAAAATTATTTTCATTAATATGGTGGCTATATTGTTAATTTAAAGATAAATTCAAAGATCCCAAATACTACTATAATGTAAGGAGGTAGCATATCACAATTTTCTTGTTTTTGTTGATTATACACCTATCACGTTTGCACTGCATTTTTCTTTTATATGTCACCAATTTAGCTTTTCATATATTTTTAGTGCTATCTTAGAAACATTACTTACTTTACTAAAATCACATTACCATCAATTTCAAATGTTTTGTATCTTTTGTACATCACAATATCTCAAAAAAAGGTATTTTATTGTGTTTTTCCTATACATGTAGTGCATACAAAACCTATTACAACTAGCAATGCATGATCCACAAATAGTATTTAATATTTGAAAATTTCATTTACTTTAATTTCTCAATTTTCATAAAATATACAATAGTATCTGAAAGTACACTTTAAGACAAAGATGGTAATTTAGAATGTATGTTTTATAATGCAATTCTATAATATGTTTTCTTTGAACAACTTTATATTAAAAGTTAAGTATGAACCCATATCCGTCGTATCTCTTCTATACAAGATGATGATCTATTCATGAATGCAAAATGTATACATGTACTGTGTTTTATAATCTATAATTGTAAGTTATAATGTACATTTTAAGATTCTTTACTACAAAATGTACCATGTTTTTTTAATTTGAAATTTTATTATTTGTTAAACATCTCGACAAAAAGACTTCACAAAATATAAGAATGAACCCAAATTCGTATTATCTTCTACCAATATTATAAAAATCATCCTGCAAAATGTACCAACTAAATGAAAATTTACAAGCATTGCTTCATATTCATGAACTTATACGTAAAACCTTTATGCATCAAACCATGTTTTAAATAATGTTTATCTTTTATTTAACTCACAAACTATAACTTGAAACCTTACATCAAACAAAGAGTTGGAAGTTAACTAGAACAACAGAGCAAAGGTTGATCCATGGGAACTTTGGTGGGTAATAATTAAATCCAAAATGGCATGCATTCTACTTATCCTTTAAATTGAAGCATATATCACTTGAAAATTTGGTATGGGGAAACTATAACTATTACAAAGGTATCAAAAGTTGGGTCCTAAAACTCTACTTATGTGAGTCATCCAAAGTATTCACTAAATGCAAATTTACTATAGTATGTTTTCTTTGAGAAACTTTATATTAAAATTTAAGTATTAATAGCCCTTCTATACAATATGATGATCTATTCATGAATGAAAAATGAAAGGTACTAGATTTTTTATTCTGCACTTTTAAGTTATATGATTGCCATCTACACCATTATAATATTCATGAATGCAAAATGTGCCATATTTTGTAATTTGCAATTTTTGTAATTTTGCAAATTTACAAATATTTCTCCATATTCATGAACTTAAATTAAAACCTTTGGGCACAAAACCATGCATCACATAAAATTTAACTTATTTTAAATATTTCTTATTGTTGATTAAACTCACAAACTGTAACTTGAAATCTTACATCAAACAAAAAGTTCTTAATTAACTAGAACAACCAAGCAAATGTTGATCTAAGAACTTCGGTGGGTAGTAATGAAATCCAAAATGGCATGCATTCTAATTATCATTTAACTTGAAACATATATCACTTGAAAAGTTGGTATGGTGAAATTTTAACTATTACAAAGGGTATCAAAGGTTGGGTAGGAATTTTATATTAAAAATTAAGTATCAATCAACTTCCATAGTAACCCTTCTATACAAGATGATAATCTATTCAAGAATGTAAAATGTATACATCCACCATGTTTTATAACGAAATTTTAAGTTATATGTTTGTTTTAGACATCTACACAATTATAAGATTCATTCAAATGCAAAATGTACCATGTTTTGTAATTTGTAAGTTTTTTTTCATTAAACCACTTGACAAAACAACTTTGAACAAAACCTAAGAATCATATACAAACATTATAAGAATCATCATGAAAACTATACCAATTAAATGCAAATTCACTTTCATTGATTCATATTCGTCAACTGAAATGTAAAACCTTTAAGCATCAAACCATGCATCATGAAATATGTACTATGTTTTATAATTCAATTTTATAAGATGTTTGCCTTGAACAACTTTATATTAAAAGTTAAGTATTAAACCACATCCATAGTAGCTCTTCTATAAACAATGATGATCTCTTCATGATTGCAAAATGTATAGCATATTTTATAATGCAATTTTAAGTTAACATTGTTTTAGAGATATACACCATGATAAGATTCATGAGTGCAAAATGCATCATGTTTTATAATTTTCAATTTGACTATTCACTAAACAACTTCAAAAAACCTAACAATTTGAAGCCAATTCGATATTATCTTATACTAAAATTATAAGAATCATCATAAAAAATGTATAAACTCCAAAATTAACATATTAAATATCAATTCGTAATAAAGAGTTTTACTTTAAATATGTCCAAAATTTATATCATGATAAAAGTAAATAGCATAAAAATATTGTTAAATAAATTTTGCATCAAGGGAATCTTGCTAAAATATATGATCTATCAACATCCTCGTGCTATCATCAAAATCATGGGTTCCTTGAAAACATGTGTAATATGCATATATACATAACATTGTGTACTTTAAAATTAAATTTTATTGTTTTAAAATTAAATGAGAATTTTATCAGCAAAACAAAATTATAAAAGGTTTCAAATTCCATGCACTGCTCTATGGTGTTCCCCCTCCATTTCGCTCTTGTGGAAGCCATGTACAATACATGTACACATATATATCTAATATCTAAAATTGCACATGAAAATGCATGCATTCATAATATTAAAATAATTGTACCAACTTGTTAAAATTGTGTAGACGATCTAATCCACTATGCTCTACTTAAGTCTTTGATAGGGGTGGTGACACCACTTGAAACATGGACAACTCGAAACCTACATACAATAACATTCCAGAAATTAACATTAAACATAATTACCAGTTGTGGAAATATACAAATAAACCTAGATTAATAATTAATCAAATTATTTCAAATAACATAAGGCATAAGTTCACATCCTCACTCTTTCATCCTTTTCATAACTTTACTAAAAATCCAAAGGCACCACAAGATTATATTTGGAATTCTAACTAGGTTTGGGAAATTGGATTTGAGCACCAAAGCGAATCAACAATACCCAATTTGAACCTATTATAACTAGGTATAATACCTAATTCTGAACTTGTTACAATTAGTTAGTGTACATATTTGTCCATGGATGTCATTATGTTAACCACATGTGACAGTTGTGTCCTCTTCTTTCACCACAGAAACAAATTTATGTGGCAAGGCATATACATAATTACATATATATTGAAAGCATGACATTTCAAGAAAAGGAAAACAAACAAATAAAATTGCCAATTCAGATTGCATATGCTGACATTGGATTTTTTTGAAGTACACAATAGGAAATGTGACTTCCATGAAGGTATTCTAGCCAGGAAACTAAATTTTCAAGTTCTTCATTCACCAGGGAAATTCAGTGAATTTTTATATGAATGCATTTAGTCATTCATTCTCTCATATTTTACTGCTTGCAGTGAGGCTGAAACTTATTCCTCTTTGGTTAACTTTGTACTTGTGTCTCTCCTTTTTGTCATTTTTATATATAATATAGTGAACTCAATAATTTATTTTGCTAGATTTTGAAAATATTATAAATAGCACAACTCAATAATTTATTTTTCTAGATTTTGGAAATATTCTAAACAAGCAGGTAAGAGGTTAATTTCTTTTACCTCAGTTGTGTCAGTTCCTCATATTCTAAAATATTCTCAAAACTTACAATTAAATTAACTTCAAAAACTAAAAGCAAAACATATTTCAAAATATGCAATCAAACTATCACTAAACATCCTTGAAACCTACCTATGGTACAATACCTAATTATAACAGGTTTAGAATTATAGGCATTTTTTCATAATTTTGATATAATTTAAGCTTTATTAATTTTCATTTCCATTGAGTGAGAATAATTATTATTATCATGTATATCTTAAATATTTTTAAATATCATTGGAATATATAAACCAACTAGTTTTTTTTTGAAGAAGAGATTATAACTAAAGGTGACAATATAAACCAAAAGTCTAGAAAAATAAAAATCCACCTAGAATTAAGAAAATAGTTGCAAAAGAAGGATAATTTTTATTTTTATGTTTTTTTATCTTATTTTATAGGTATTTTAGTTTTGGATGGGGATACTACTACATGGTCTCTTTTTGTCACAACTCCCCTATCCATTACAATTCAATACAAAAGAATAAAATATTTCTATGCTTATATACTTGTAGGTAGTAATATAATCCCTACTCACATGTGTGTTACCTTTCTTTTCTTTTGTATAATGATATCATGCATAGGGTTTAAATTTATAACTCTCTACCTATTCCACTCCTACAACAATAAAATAATTGTAGAATATATGTATTTTATCTAGATTGAACATTTAATTAGAACCATCCTATCTTGTTTAGTATTCTAATGCTTCATCTTTACTATTTAGGAGGTGACTATTGATATGTGTGATGGTCCCTTTCGACCTTGATGTTTTTACTATATATTTGTTTGTGGTCACGAGGGTATAACCGCTCCAGATTGTGCTCCATGTAATTTCTTAGCGTAGGTTTATTTATGGTATGATGAATTCATTTCCATAGTGAGGTGCTTTCCATGGTAGAGATGGGGTCCCCCCCTTACCCAACATATTACACATTTACCATAGCCAGTGGCACGCACATGTTTTTGGAAATGGTCAGCAATTCCTCCCTAAATACGTACACCCCTCCCATGTGAAGTTCACTTGATCTATTATTCTACCTCTGCATGAAAAATGGGATAAGGATATTGGAACTTCAATGTTGGATATCATTCATCCAAACCCTGGACCTATTACTTTTCTAGGTCTTTGTTTCATTCATCATTTTTGCGTATGGCGTTACCTATTTCACCTAGAGTATTGGCATTTGGTTCCAGACGATGACATTTAGGCTATGTATTTAGTTGTGGTATTGCCTCACCCCATGTTTTGACGGTAAACTTCTTCTCCCTCTTAGTATACATGTTGTTAAAACTTGATCTTAAAAAGCATCAAATATCTTTCTCTCCCCATTCTTGTCTTCCCTTCATATAGGTTCTACAACTTCTGCTCATGTGTTTTTTTCTTATTTGTGTGTTTTCTTGGACTAATTGTACCTATCAAGTCGACCAGTGTAGGCTACTTCAAATTGAGGGGTTCACAACAGCATTCAGGTGGACAACCAAGTCAATTTCTGATGAAAATGAGAATTTGGGGGTTGCCCAAAATCCCAATTTCTTTAAAAAAAACAAGATCCTAGACCTGTGGGTTATGGCCACAAGTCTGGTTGGAAGCGATTTAAATTTTAAAACCTCTTAATTTATTGATGTGGATCTTCATTCCAGTTCATTCTTGTGTTGCCTTTCGATCCGAGGATTCAACCGATTTGGAACGGGTTCTTGTTTTGACTTGGACAAATCGGACTTCAATTTCTTTGATAAAGGTTGAGTCTCAGATGACAACACCTCTGCTCTTGTTTCTCATCTCCCACAGTACTCGTTTCTTCCAAAACCTCAGGAGATTTCACCTCGGTGGAAGTCGGTTTTTTTTTTCAGCATCATCCAACGTCTTCAAGCCAATCCAATCTTACTTATATAGAGCAGTCTCATTTACAGGCAATATCACACTGAATTCTCCATCAGGATAATATCCAAACCATGTTGTCTCGCGTGGAAACAAAACAGTATCGTGCTCAAACATAATTAGAATCAAGTTTTTAAGGCTACTGAAGCGCTCCTTGTATGTGGAATTTCGCTCATCTGGGTTTTCATTGATAAGCTTTGGGAGAAACTTACAACCTTTTAAATATTCAGATATATCCGTTGGTATTTTTAGATAACCACTCAGAGCCAGATGTTCCTGCACAAAATCAGAATATAGTTTTCCCTCAATTAAAGCATCGACAAGCTTATAGAAAAATGATGTCCCACAAAGAGGTACAAAAGCAGTTCCAGCATGCCAATCCTCCCTCGCTCTTCATACATAGCGGTTAAATAATAACATATATAACACTTAAACGGTATTAGATCGCCATCGATCCACAGGTGATCGATGGATGATCAACAAGCTTGAACACAAGATTTAACTTAATTATGCAATACACACAAGCGTACACAATACTAGAACACATTTCATATATATACAGAACAAATTACATTCCAGGGTAAGGCATTTCAGCCTTAAAACCCAGCTCACAATCGACTACATCTTGCTCACACACAATTTTACTCACACTGTTTTCCTTCACAAAAACATATATCCCTCACACTTATCACATTACATTTATATAAGAATTTTAGGAAGGATCAATCCTATCCTCTCCTTATTTTTTTCCACAAAAGCTTCATGCATGCACGCTTTAAATCCGCTTTATCTATTTTTCTGTTTTAAATCACGCTTTTCTTTTGTTCTGATCCTCTCGTCCAGTTTGTTTACATTGTTGCTGGTTGCTCTCGCATCAGACTCCCGAGGCACAAAAATTTATGACCTCCTGGTCATATGCTTCTGGTCTTCGTAATATCTTTAACTTGTGAGATGCAATCAACCTCTACAGCAGCAAGTCCTCCTTGCTGCCTCTTACCTCACCAAGCTCTCCTCTAGCCTTGGTATTTTGGTAACCGCTCTAGGCTATTGAAATCTTCTCACCTTCCTCTGCTGCCATCTACACAATAGAAAGACCATAAACTCTCCATATTTAACACAATTGTACCTCATTCCTCGTTCCGCAGAATCTTTTACTGCTCTGATACCACCTGATGAAAATGAGAATTTGGGGGTTGCCCAAAATCCCAATTTCTTTAAAAAAAAACAAGATCCTGGACCTGTGGGTTATGGCCACAAGTCTGGTCGGAAGCGATTTAACTTTTAAAACCTCTTAATTTTTTGACGTGGATCTTCATTCCAATTCATTCTTGTGTTTCCTTTTGATCCAGGGATTCAACCGATTTGGAATGGGTTCTTGTTTTGACTTGGACAAATCGGACTTCAATTTCTTTGATAAAGGTTGAATCTCAGTTGACAATGCCTCTTCTCTTGTTTCTCACCTCCCACAGTACTCGTCTCTTCCAAAACCTCAGGAGATTTCACCTCGGCGGAAGTCGATTCTTTTTTTCAGCATCATCCAACGTCTTCAAGCTAATCCAATCTTCCTTATACATAGCAGTCTCATTTACAAGAAATATCACACTGAATTCTCCATCAGGATAATATCCAAACCATGCTGTCTCGCATGGAAACAAAACAATATCGTGCTCAAACATAATTAGAACCAAGTTTTGAAGGCTACTAAAGCGCTCCTTGTATGTGGAATTTCGCTCATCTGAGTTTTCATTGTTAAGCTTTGGGAGAAACTTACAACCTTTTAAATATTCAGATATATCTGTTGGTATTTTTAGATAACCACTCGGAGCCATATGTTCCTGCACAAAATCAGAATATAGTTCGCCCTTAATTAAACCATCGACAAGCTTACAGAAAAATGATGTCCCACATAGAGGTACAGAAGCAGTTCCAGCATGCCAATCCTCCCTCGCTCTTCATACATAACGATTAAATAATAACATATATAACACTTAAACGGTATTAGATCGCCATCGATCCATAGGTGATCGATGGATGATCAACAAGCTTGAACACAAGATTTAACTTAATTATCCAATACACACAGGCGTACACAATACTAGAACACATTTCATATATGTACAGAACAAATTACATTCCAGGGTAAGGCATTTCAGCCTTAAAACCCAGCTCACAATCGACTACATCTTGCTCACACAGAATTTTACTCACACAGTTTTCCTTCACAAAAACATATATCCCTCACACTTATCACATTACATTTATATAAGAATTTTAGGAAGGATCAATCCTATCCTCTCCTTATATTTTTCCACAAAAGCTTCATGCATGCACGCTTTAAATCTGCTTTATCTATTTTTCTGCTTTAAATCATGCTTTTCTTTTGTTCTGATCCTCTCGTCCAGATACCACCTGATGAAAATGAGAATTTGGGGGTTGCCCAAAATCCCAATTCTTTAAAAAAAACAAGATCCTGGACCTATGGGTTATGGCCACAGGTCTCGTTGGAAGCGATTTAACTTTTAAAACCTCTTAATTTATTGACGTGGATCTCCATTCCAGTTCATTCTTGTGTTTCCTTTCGATCCGGGGATTCAACCGATTTGGAACGGGTTCTTGTTTTGACTTGGACAAATCAGACTTCAATTTCTTTGATAAAGGTTGAGTCTCAGTTGACAACGCCTCTGCTCTTGTTTCTCATCTCCCACAGTACTCGTCTCTTCCAAAACCTCAGGAGATTTCATCTCGGAGGAAGTCGATTCTTTTTTTCAGCATCATCCAACGTCTTCAAGCCAATCCAATCTTCCTTATACAGAGCAGTCTCATTTACAGGCAATATCACACTGAATTCTCCATCAAGATAATATCCAAACCATGCTGTCTCACGTGGAAACAAAACAGTATCGTGCTCAAACATAATTAGAACCAAGTTTTTAAGGCTACTGAAGCGCTCCTTGTATGTGGAATTTTGCTCATCTGGGGTTTCATTGTTAAGCTTTGGGAGAAACTTACAACCTTTTAAATATTCAGATATATCCGTTGATATTTTTAGATAACCACTCGGAGCCAGATGTTCCTGCACAAAATCAGAATATAGTTCGCCCTTAATTAAAGCATCGACAAGCTTACAGAAAAATGATGTCCCATAAAGAGGTATAGAAGCAGTTCCAGCATGCCAATCCTCCCTCGCTCTTCATACATAGCGGTTAAATAATAACATATATAACACTTAAACGGTATTAGATCGCCATCGATCCACAGGTGATCGATGGATGATGAACAAGCTTGAACACAAGATTTAACTTAATTATGCAATACACACATGCGTACACAATACTAGAACACATTTCATATATATACAGAACAAATTACATTCCAGGGTAAGGCATTTCAGCCTTAAAACCCAGCTCACAATCAACTACATCTTGCTTACACACAATTTTACTCACACATTTTTCCTTCACAAAAACATACATCTCTCACACTTATCACATTACATTTATATAAGAATTTTAGGAAGGATCAATCCTATCCTCTCCTTATTTTTTTCCACAAAAGCTTCATGCATGCATGCTTTAAATCAGCTTTATCTATTTTTCTGCTTTAAATCACGCTTTTCTTTTGTTCTGATTCTCTCGTCCAATTTGTTTGCTTTGTTGTTGGTTGCTCCCGCATCGGTTTCACTAACATTCCTTTCAAAATCAGGTAGTTTTCTGGGTTTTTCCTTGTTGTGGCAATTACTCTTAGTAGTATTCTACTAAATACCCTATACTTCCTGCTACAATTCATATTTACAATTATGAATTGTGTGTGTGTTCATATCTATATATATATATATATATATATATAATATATATATATATATATATATATATATATATATATATGTCCTCTTTGATATACTATCATAAATTCCTTAAGAAAGATTCAATAAAATGTATTATTAGAAATCTAGGGATGATTTTCTTTCCCATTGCATGTCATTTGAGTCAAATCATATAATGATTAGTTTAAGGATTTAGTATAGTTGAGGAGAGGCAATTAGGAAGGGTTCAATTGGGTCAACAATATGAATTTAATGATTTCTTAACTGCACATGGAATAGGCACGGGTTTCCAAATATCAAGTTATAGCATTCATGTTGTAACACCCCTCCCTTGTGTTTTAAATTATTGAAAACTGAAGCTGAGGAATGCTGAGTATGATACCACTCCATGGTGAGTTATACTATTTTAAACCTAAGACAAGGAAATCTAGGTGTGATACCCTCCTTTGTGGGTTAAACTATTTTTAACCTAAGGTGAGGAAAGCTAGGTATGATATGTAATATGAAAAGGAAATATGTTGTTAAATAAATTAATAAAATAAATCACTTGGAGGGTGGAGCACCAAAAGAAGAGATTCTTTCCAAAACCCAATGAGAAATGGGATAGAGATAAATATTTCATGATAAAGCTTCTAAATGTGATTTTAGATAAGCTTGGATGGATTGGAGATAAATATCCATCAAACATAAAATCTTTGTGGGAGATAAAGGCAAGATATTATGAGGAAAATCCTCGTGGGAGATAAAGATTGGATTTTCTGAAAAATACCTATATAAATGAAAATGTCCATAAAAGTGGGACGCCGCTAATGGAAACTAAATCACGAAAGAGGGTATTAAATACCAAGTGCATTGATCAATTGAGGACAGTTGATCCTTGGCAATAACCTTGGCTCGAGGGGAATTAGAGGTGATTCATGGTTGGGTGGTGGTGCTCTGCAATCCAAGTAATGTTTTAGTCGGTTTCATGATGCTCAGAATGTTTGTATGTTGTTGTCTTCCCTTCTCTGTTATAATTTCAATTGTTTAGGAGAATGTTTTCACCATAAGAAGGACTAAATGAATGGTATGGAATGCTTACACATAAGTAGTTACTCATGTTTCCTGGTCAGTTATTACTTGTGTGAATAATCGTGTATGATTACTCTTAACATTTTTATGTGATTGAAGTGCTAACCCATACATATAATTGTGGCATAATCAGTAAGCATGAGAATAGCTAAATAAGTTAGTTGAAGTAACTATACATAACTCGACTTATCTATGTTATGTTTTTTAGAAGTTGGCTTAATTATGATTAACTCTGCAGATGACCTTTCTATGTAGTAAAAGTGTTGATACTAACTAATTATGTGACAATCTTATTGTTGGGTCCCTATAATACTAGTGATTACCCCATTACTATGGTAGTTATACCCCTTATTTATATTGTTGTGCCCCTAT
>APFE030041707.1:35359-105601 GCA_000404065.3 Pinus taeda
ATTGGATATGGATAACTTATGATATGTTAAAACTGTCCTAAACATATAAAACTAATAAGGGTATGGATAACTTTTTGATATGTTAAAACGGTCCTAAACCTATAAAACTAATAAGGGTAGCTAAGGGTGGCATATTAAAATTAAATTTTGTTAAATTGTATTATCTTGTTCACATGATTTTTATCCAAAATACAAAAATTCTATAAAGTTAAGAAGATAATAAGATAAATAATATCTACATTCTGAATAAATATATAACTTATCGGTGTTAAACTTGGCTGTGAACATAAACATGTTATGCCCAGTTGATTTTTTTCTGAAATAATATCGAACAAGCGAACATTCTTGAGAGCTTGCTACACCTGAATTACGACGAAACAGCGATAAAATAAATTTGCCGGAAACAACATAATTTGCCATATTTTATTTAAAGGAAACTGATTTCACTTGTTGAAAAAAAATGATTTCACTACTAAGGTTTTTCCCAGAAATGTTCAAAATAAACGGCATCTTTATGTTGATTACTGATTCCTGAAGATTTCAGGATCCGATGGCTATGGGCTAAATCAAATAATTAAGCTAGCCCGTGTCCGTCAAATATATCGCAATTCCGTAATAGACTTAACTCAAGGCAGAATAAGCGAGGCAAGATTATTACTATTGAAAAATAAATAAAAATAAAAGAGCGATACGTGTACCCACAAGGATGATATTTTTGTAACTCCAACTACACAATGTTCAGCGGAATCCGGAGGTATATTTTCCCAGAATTTTCTTGTAATTCTTGCAAAACCTTCAATATTTCAAGAAGAAGATGCTTACCAAATACCTTACTCGTTTTGGTGGGAAGGAGAAAATGAGGATGTGAACCTTCAAATTCACAAACCAGTGTCGCAGGTGTGTTTATGTCTTACTGGATTCACAGTACCATGTAGCCAAAACCAGCCCCTGCCGCCATAAAACCACGTAGCAGTGACTGCTCCCAGCAAAGCAACTACTGCGGCCATCGCCACCGTACGTCAATGGATTCTTTGAGGTCGAGGAAGAAGAAGACCCTGCCTAAAGCAAACTGTCGCAGCTGCTGACAGAAATATCATTACTGGGAAGACGGTAATGAAATTTCTGTCAGCAGCAGCTACAGATTAGATTGACAAATTAGACATCCAAACAAAGGTTACTGCACAAAGCCCTGACATTATGAATTCATGGAAAATATGAGACAACAATTTATAGACGAAATCAATTCCAACATCCGCCAACTAATTTTTCCATCCCTTAGTTTACAAGCTGTTTTCTGCACATGCCGTATGTCTGCATGTTAGTTTACAGATTGTTTTCTGCACATGCCGTATGTCTGCATGTTAGTTTACATGAATTCCATTTAAAATAATCATCGGCAAAAAACTATCCGTATTTACTTCATTCAGATTTTAAATAACCCCAAAATGCTCGAATGAATTGCCACCTGTCAGTTGCATGAGCCTCGACTGATCACGTCTAGGATTGTGAAGTATGTCTTAACATATGTCCGGAAAATTCTCGCATGAATTGCCACCTGTAACTTGCATGAGCCTCGACCGTTCACGTCTAGAATTGAACTCCAACTTCAACGTATTTTAACTAACACAAAAAGATTTAACGGTTTTTCATGTCAGCGCCTACTAAGAGTTCATACCAAAATGTCAGTGGTCTCTAAGAGTTTTGTATAACTAAAAGCTTTCAGAGTAGGGAGGCCAAATTTGGACCTTTTCTTATATAAAAATTCACTTGGTTATATAAATTTAAGATGTTATTAACCGTGCACAATATTAGGGGTAAAATCTAGTAATGTTATAAAAATTGATGATGTAATTACATTTTTTAGCTTACCTATGTAAGTTTTCTTTTTTAACAAATTGTAATTAAATGTGAAGATTTTCAATCAAAGTTTCAAAATTAATTGTATCAATTATAAAATGTAATAAAGTTAACAACACTGTAAATAAATAAATAAATAATTATTGTTGTGATATCAAATACTTTATTATTTTAAGTTAACAATATTGATGAGGGTTCAAATGTAGGTTTTAACCATATACAATCAATCACTTCAACATAGATTGCTAATAAAAATAAAAGAGATGTAGTGGTACACACACATTTACAGAGAGATTTTACTCTTGAAACCGAAAATGGAAAAATAAAAAAGATTTTAGTATATTCTTGTCTTTATAGTGTTACAATACAATATCTATATCACATAGCATCCATACCAAGTATATTGTTAGAATACAATACAATATCTATAACATGCTTTTGGCTCAACTTTGGCTCATTATTTATGAACTATAGTGCATGATTATCATAATACAAAATAAATTCTTTGGCCAACAAGTAATGCCTCCATTTCTTTAAAGCTTGAACAACAACATGAAACTCTTTATCATTGGATGAGTACTTCCACTTAGCCTCATTCAACTTTACATTGGGTTTACCCAGAACATCGACATACATTTCTTTCTCCTTTCTGACCTCACGCAATAACTCTTTTCCACTAATCATCAAAATATTATTTTCAGTTGCTCCTTTGTTCGCTTCATCATTTAAAGGCAACAATGTGTGCTTCTTCCCATCCTTCTCTAAGGTGTATGTGTTTCTTTTGCCATCATGAATGGATTTCCTATCAAACTACCAAGGTCTTCCCAACAATATATGGCACACATCCATTGGCATTACATCACAAAATACCACATCTTTATATGTACCAATCTGTATCTCCACTCTGCATTGTTTTGTCACCAAGAGCTGATGTCCTTTCTGCAACCAGGACACTTTGTAGGGAGTAGTGTGTACCATCTTAACCAACCCGAATTTCTCTACAATCTCTGCTGAGGCAATATTGTTAGTGCTCCCACTATCAATCACAACCTTGCATCATTTCTCTTTAGACTTACACATAGTCTTGAATATACTTTTCCTTTGAGTTGGTTCATTTGCTTCTTTTTCTCCCTTAAGAAACACTCTTTTTAACAATAAAGACTCTCCCACCTCAAGTGGCCCTTCTTTCCCCTTGGCTTGAGGGTTTTCTTCTTTTGTCTCATCTATATTTACATTCATTTGATTTGTTGGTTTGTTTTTAGGATAGTCCCATGACATGTGTCCAAATTCACCACATGTGCACCATTTTATTTCTCTTCCTCTCATTCCAAATCTTCCTCCACCAAAATCTCCCCTCTATGATGGTCGATTTCTTGAACCTTCTGCTTCATTTTGAGAATTCTAGAATCTTGGTCTAGAAGCTCCTCTTCCTCTTATTGGACTTTTACCTCTATTTCTCTGACTTTGTTTTCTCAATATTTTCTCCTCTTCTTTCAAAGCTACTTGATGGGAACCTTCAATTGTCTTCAGACGTAGCAGATTGATTTCATCTTGTATTTCATATCACAGGCCATTGATATACCTGACTACCTTTTCTATGTCATCTTCAGCATGTCTTGATCTAATGCTCATCTTGAAAAAATCCTTTGTGTACTCTTTGACAATCATCCCTTTCTATCTTAAGTTTTATAACTATTTGAAAAGGTTTAACTGGTTTTATTTAGGCATACATTTACTTTTTCATTTCCTCACCATTTTATCACACTGCATAATCTTTAGTTTTCCCTTTCTTTCTCTTGATATTTGTAGCTCATCCCACCAGATGGCTGCATGACCTTTCAATCTAGCAGCTGAAAATTTCACCTTATTTTTGTCTTCAACCTCCTCATAGTCAAAATACTTATCTAATGATCTGATCCAATCCATCACCTCTTCCACATTAAGGTTTCCTTCATATAGAGATATTTCCACCTTAGGTCTTCCACTTGGTTTTGCCAAAATATTGAAAACTTTGGCTGCTTCACTTTCTTCCTCTTCTTCTTCATCATAAGATTCTTCTTCAGCACTGGCATCTTTCTCATTAGGTGCTCTCATTTGAATAGTTTCAATTTCTTCCATTCTTGTGTGAATATGTCTAGTTTCCTCAAGGAGCACTGCATTGGCTATAGGTCTTCCCCGACCTATGCTAGGTCCTCTTCTCCTGAGTGGCATATTTTTTGAAGTTCCAAGAATAGAACTATGCTCATGTGCTCTGATACCAAATGATGGCCTACCAAGGCCAAATTTCCCTTTATGGATCACAAGAGGTTAAAATCCTCTTTCAATATATAGTCTTAAACCCCCAAATCGTACCATCTTCTGTTTCTCCCCTGTCCTGCAATCACGCAGACTTGATGTTCCAAAAAGCATATGCATTCTCAACAGACTAAAAATTTATGCATGAAACCATAAAGCTTAGTTCCTTTTGGCACTTAGACACCACCATGGCCTCTACTTATCTGATCCCCTATTCTCTAGATCTCGTGATTTGTTAAAAAGATCTAGATACCCAACCAATCTACGCGAGAAAAGATTGATTGCAGAGACAAACTAAAGATTCAACTTATTCTCATGTAAATGTTAGATACACAGTATTAATTCCCCTCCTCTTTGTTATTAAAACTACATTCCACATGGTTTGGTCAAATTCTGATCACCACGTCTTCAATGGAATATCTCAATGCAACCTCCAAAAAGACTGCTCCCAATAGCATTTGAAAGTCCCCTCTATGCCCTACTCATGCCAGATCTATATTGGTGGCTAAAAACTTAGAGCAAATTCTAACAACCAAAATACACAATCAACACAAAAAACCAATCTTATAAATTTATTCATCAATGCAGAATGGTGCTAGATACAAAGATGTTTCTTAAACCAACTATGTATTGAAAAACTAAAACCCAGAGATAGCTCTTTCCCTTAATGGCCTTAATTACATTGAATTTGGGTTCTCCCAAGGCCCTACCCATTATTTCTATACTCATTATCCTTACTCGAAAGGATTTACAACCATATCCCATTCGAATCCTCCAACAAATCAATCCCTAATTAATTGGACTACAAAACACCTATGCTAACAAATTCAATCGGTTCATTGCCAACTTGGCATTCTTAACAACTTATTACAAGCAAATAATTAAAGAAAATTAAGAGGGCCAACCCTCTTTGGTAAATGATTTTGACTGGTAAGTGAATCGATATAGTTTGATGCTCCTACATCATCCAATGAGGAAAAAAATCAAAATTTTAAAAATGGAAAATGTCCAAAAATGACCATGAATAGATCATTAAGGATGGCATTCCACTAGAATTTTTTAATTGAACTACCCAACAATATATTCTCCTTGTATTCATCTTTGAGTAAGAGTTCAAGTAGATTGTTGGCCTTTCTTTTTGTGCACTCGTAAGTTGTTCATTCTAGCTAGTACTAAGTATTACAAAATTCTTTTAATTAATATGGTGGCTTTGTTGTTACGTTAAAAAGAGATTCAAATATCCCAAATACTACTATATTTTAAGGATGTAGCATATCACAATTTTCTTGTTTGTTGTTGATTATACACTTATCATGTTTGCAGTACATTTTTCTTTTATATGTCACCATTTTATCTTTTCAAATGTTTTTAGTGTTATCTTAGGAACATTATTTACTTTATTAAAATCACATTACCATCAATTTAAATGTTTTGTATCTCTTTTACATCTCAATAGCGAAAAAAATTGCATTTTATTGTGTTTTTCTTATACATGTAGTGGATACAAAACCTATTAAAACTAGCAATGCATGATCCACACATAGTATTTAATATTTGAAAATGTCATTTACTTTAATGCAAATTTTGAAATTAATGCAACTGTATTTGATTCAACATTGTAATTTTTAATTCTCACTCCCTAAGCTTTCTCAATCTTCATAAGAAATAGAAGAGTATCTATAAGAAATAGAAGAGTATCTAAAAGTATACTTTAAGAGAAAGAATGTAATTTAGAATGCATTTTTCATAACGGAATTTTATTGTATGTTTCCTTTGAACAACTTTATATTTAAAGATAAGTATCAACCCATATACATAACATATTTTCTATACAAGATGATGATCTATTCATGAGTGAAAAATGTACACATGTACCATGTTTTATAGTGTGAAATTTTAATTTATATGATTGTTTTAGACACCTACACCATTTTAAGATTCATGACTGCTAAATTTTCCATGTTTTGTTAATTTGCAATTTTATAATTCATTAAACAAGTTGAAAAGAAACATCAAAAAACCTAAGAATCAACCCAAATCCATAAATTATCTTCTACTAACATTATATGGATCATCATGCAAAATGTACCATCTAAATGAAAATGTACGAACATTTCTTCATATTCATGAACTTATATGTAAAACCTTTAAGCATCAAACCATGCTATCATGAAAAATGTGACATGTTTTAAATAATGTTTATTGTTGATTAAACTCACAAACTATAACTTGAAACCTTACATGAAACAAAAAATTAGAAATCAACAATTAAAACCAAGAAAAGGTTGATATGAGAAATTTGGTGGGTAATAATGAAATCCAAAATGGCAAGCATTCTACTTATCATTTAACTTGAAACATACATCAATTGAAAAAAATTATGGGGAAACTGTAACTATTACAAAGGGTATCAACCCACTTCCATAGTAGCCCTTCTATACAAGATGATGATATGTTCATGAATGAAAAATGCATACATGCACCATGTTTTATATTTCAATTTTAAGCTATATGATTGTTTTAGACATCTACACAATCATAAGATTCATTCAAATGAAAAATGTGTCATGTTTTGTAATTTGAAATTTTATTATTTATTAAACAACTTGACAAAAATAAAATTGAACAAAACCTGAGAATCATATACTAAAATTATAAGAATCATCATGCAAATCATACCAATTAAATGTAAAACCTTTAAGCATCAAACCATGCATCATGCAAAATGTATCATGTTTTATAATGCAATTTTATAGTATGTTTGCTTTTAACAAATTTACATTAAAATTTAAGTATTAACCCACATCCATATTAGCTCTTATATACAAGATAATGATCTCTTCATGAATGCAAAATGTATGCCATATTTTATAATGCAATTTTAATTTACGATTGTTTTAGACATACACTCCATGATAAGGTTCATGAATATAAAATGTACCATGTTTTGTAATTTTCAATTTTACTAATCATTAAATAATTTGATAAAACAACTTCACAAAACCTAATAATTTGAAGCCAATTCCATATTATCTTCTACCAAAATTATAAGAATCATCATGCAAAATGTATAAACTCCAAAATTAGCATATTAAAGATCAATTCGTAATAAAGAATTCTATTTAGAATATGTCCAAAATTTATATCATTATAAAAGTAAATATAATAAAAAGTTGTCAAATAAAAATATGCATCAAAGAGATGAATTCATAATAAGGAGTTTCACTTTAAATATGTTCAAAATTTATACCATGATAAAAGTAAATATAATAAAAATATCCCCAAATAAAAATTTGCATCAAAGAGAATCTCCCTAAAATGAACGATCTAACAACATCCTCATGCTATCATCAAAATCATGGGTTCATTACACAACATGTGTAATATGCATATACACATAAGATTGTGTACTTTAAAATTAAATTTTAATGTTTTTAAATTAAATGAGAATTTTATCATTGAAACAAAATTATAGCAGGTTTCAAATTCCATGCAACAACCCATGGTGTTCTCCCTCCATTGCACCCTCGTGGAAGCCATGTACAACACATGTACACATATATATTAAAAATCTAATATTGAACATGAAAATGCCTGAATTCATAATATTAAAAAAATGTAACAACTTTTTAAAATTGTGTAGACGATCTAATCCTCATAGATGACTCAAGCTTCAAATTCCATGTGATACCTCATGATGTTTGCCTTTAATTGCACCCTTATGGATACCCTTTAAAATGAATGTACATGTATATATTAGAAAATTAAAATTTCACGTGAAATTGCATAAACTCGCAATATTAAAAAAATCAAGTAACAACTTTTTCAAATTGTCTATACAATCCAATCCTTGTAACTAACTCAAGTTTCAAATTCCATGTAGTACCTCGTGGTGTTCCCCCTGCATTCCCCCCTATAGATTCCATGTTCAATACATGTACATGTATATATTTAAAATTTAAAATTGCACATGAAAATGCATAAACTCACAATATAAAAAAAAAAAAATTGACAACCTTTTCAAATTGTCTATATGGTCTTATCCCCATACCTAACTCGATTTCTAATGTCCCTGAAGAAGGGAAATTGTCTCCACAAACCTAAAATTCAATAATTTTAAAAATCTAAGATAGAGAACTTATTTTTTAATGAAACTTGCTTCAATTTATAACAAAAATGAAGTGAAATATTCAATACTTGTGATAAGATAATATTTGACACATCTCCTAATAGGGAGGAAGAGAGTGGTTTTGTGTCAAAAATGCCAAATGGAATGGAAACATGTTAACATTTAATTATATACATAATTATTTCTTTTATAAATATTTCTCCACAATACCGATGTAATAAAAGCAAATTAATAATATCAATATGAACTCTTCAAAAAAATTTAACATCTTTCAACATATCTTGATTTGAAACTAATCACGGCACTATGAGATTATACCAATTTTCGTTCAAAAAACAACTTAGCCACAAATGGTGAACATATGATACATTCATGTTAGATTATATTTAATTTTTTTTACAAAATATATGTGAATCAAAATTAGCACATACATTACATTACATTAAAATATCCACCCTAAACATTAACACATACCGATCACATGCCCTCTTCCTCATGACCAATTAGGTCTTCCCAACCATAATAACAAACCTTTGTATATGCTTTAACATCTTCGATATTGATATTATCTATCTCCACATATGATTTATGTACAAAATTACCACGTGCATCAACTCATTCTCTTTGTTGATTTAGACTAACATCAATTCCAAACAATGTAGTCTACATGTAGTCTATAATGTCATCCCTTGCTTCTTGACTAATCTGAGAAGTGGCATCCATCTCCGACAACAATGTTATGAAACGTGGAGGTTGAGGTACCAAATGTAGAGGAGGATGAGAAAATTCAATATCCCTTAATGCAACCTTACATTCATATGTCTGACCTCTGCTTGTACTGTACAATTTAGATGAAAGGTCAATATAATCAGGTTTCATACCCAGAAACAAATTGCACAAAATAATTTTTCAAAATAATGTGGAACCTCATCATCCCATGGTAGATTTCCATACGCTGCAAGGAACCTACCATACAAATGGTGGGCTATTTTAGGGTACCTGAAATATTTCACCTTGAGCATCTTTCTTTTCAACCCTTCTTTGAAATTAAACATAGATTTGATATGTTATTTTGTAACCCTCCTACTTACCTCAGCCCATTTATCGAGACCCATTACTTTTTCCTTTCTATGCCTCATCATATATATAAATCCATTAGTTGTTGTCCCAAGGTTCTTATAAATATAGAGAAATTAACTTAGAGACAACACAACTACTTCTAAGCTTTGTCTCCTCTCTGCAGGTTGCTCCAAACTCCCAAGATATTTCATTAATTTTCATTAATGAGTTATGCACATCTATAGTGTACATTTTTGGACATTTGTTTCCTAAGGAATCTTATTAGTGAAATCAGAAGGATAGGTGGTAGTTGGTGTATGGTCTTCTTCTTGAATCACCTTGCTTCACCTATGTTGGCTTCACTCAACATTTTCACCCCCTCCTTCAATATAATTACATAAATATTAAAACATGCGAATGTATTTATACACATGCAAGATAGACATGTAGTGCACATATATGTACATACAATTCATTTAGATGTACCAATTTTTTTTAATATATCTATATTTAATATATATATATATATATATATATATATATATATATATATTATAATTTACCAAAATGATGAGATCATGATAATCGAATTGAGATTCATGACCACCCAAATGGTTGAGAACCATCATGCCAAAGCACGTGAGTTGATTGAACTTGTTGACCACTGAGAGAATTTTGAGCACCCTCACAGAATGACCTAGTTAAAGATGCTTCCAAAAAAAATTATAAATTATAAACCAGTTAAGTTAATTGACAAAAATAAATTAAATATATGTATGCATATATGATTCTACATATTTATCATTTAAGTAAATGCACATAAACATATATTTACCATACCACAATGACGTAAAAAATGGCTTTACATTGATTGATCTCATATTGTACTCACCCTATTGAGAGATTCTCCTAACAAAGATGGAATTGATTATAAATTAATAAAGCTAAATTGAAAAAAATCAATTCAATATGTATGTACATATGATTATACAAAATATCATTTAATAACTTTCACATAAATATATACATACCACGATGATGATGTAATGAATGATGGCTCACCCATGATTCATCTAATACTCTCCTTAATCCATGACCAATCTCATCGACATGCATAAAAAGTCACCCTCTATTGAATGCATGAGACTCAGTTGATGCACTATCCCATTTACACCTTGAAGAATCAGCTGGTGACTACTCATGTGATGTTCCAGGCCCTCGAGATATATATATATATATATATATATTATATATATTATACTATTATAATATATATATATATATATATATATATAATATATATATATATATATAACCCCAAGTTACCTCATGCATTTTTAAAATATTTAAAATTACTATTTAAAAAGATGAAGAATTAAGAAAATTAATAAGACAAATAAATGTAACTATCCAAGGGTTTCTTCAAAATTATTTGGTATAAAATTCTTCATTTCAAATACACTCAAGACTAAAAACACAAATGTTGAAGTACACATTCTCAGAATTAAATACATTTTTTCTAAAACATGTTAGGTTCACCAAGTTGTTCTTACACAATGGGGGAACACTTAGTAAGGTATTGAAAGAAACATATGGTCATTCAAAACACCACATCTATAAATAAGAAACACACACATATCAGAGATATCTTACAATGTCCATCAATATTTTTTTATCGAGAGCTTCTTGACACCAATTCATCTTTCATGCACAAATATTGAATTGGCATTGCCTCATACAATAGATTACTAGACATTCTATTAACATTTGTACAATGACTTATGATAAATTATTGAAATGGGTTTTCTGATCCCCATAAAAAACAAATTAAATAAGATGAATATTTTTTTTTTGGCAAACGCCTTAGATTTAAAGAATTGAAACTATATATAAAAAAATCTTATAGTATAATTAAATTTAAAATAAAACTATGATCCCCTTAATCGGGGTGTGAGCGGGAAAATATTGATCATATCAACAGGTAATGGGTGATCTACAGATCCCAAGGTGCCCCTATGCCACCCTCCACATGCATGAAGTACATGGAGGGGCGGTAGATTGCATGATCAGAATCAATGCAAGGTGGGAAGGTGGTAATAGAATGAAAACTTGGCAAGCTGCTAGCTTTTTTGTCAGTGATATTATTAAGTACTTCGTCTGCGAATTCTTTTGGCAAAGTATTGGAGTAGAGCAGTTTGACAGGCCATTGAAGAATTATGTGGAGGTATTTAGAAGGGCTTGGGTTTTCCTATAGTAGGTTCAGGTTAGTGGCTTTGGGTATGTTCTCTGACTTGTCACATATCTCTTTGTCATGGCTCATCTTTTCTTCTCTACATGTTTCATGGAATAATTGATGCATCATGAATAGGTTGGTCTAGAAGATCTATTTCAACGAAGAGGGTCTTGTTGTTAGTGAATTTTTTGAAAGTTGTTTTTTTTAGATTCGTGTGCCTATGTTTTTTGCCGTTTTTTTAGATCACATAGGCATGTTCTTGGTAAGACCTATGAGCCACCCATGGTCTCTCTAGTTATGTGATTGGAGCACTTGCTTAATTTTTTCTTTAGTAATATGTGGTCGTGACCCTGTATTATCAAGGTCTCGGCAAGGAAATGGCTTGGTTTTTAATGATACCCTCGATTGGTCTACATTCAGTTGCACTTATGTCTATGATCCTTAGGATTACTCATGTTTGAGGGGCCTGAGTTGCCAAAGGATATATCGTTGGGTTTTGTATGGGTCATGGTTGCATCTGATTCTCCCAGTACTTCTACTGGCAAAACTTGTGGGCGTAAGTCCTCCTCCAAGATTATTGATGAAGCAACCACTGCATATCATACAAGCTTAGCCCCACTTCGTCGGCTCATAGATCAAAGTGAAGAGGAGTTACATAAGAAAGTTGAGCTTCTAGACATTGATGTGGATGATAGGCAGACCCTCGTCCCTGATCCTAGGCACTCTCGGGGTCATACTTCTCAGTAAAAGAAAATAGTTGACTTTTATTGGCTAGTGAAGATCTATTTGTTCAAGGCCTTGGAGCACATTACTTTAGGCTTGACCATGGCAGCACAGGCTTTCTCAAATTATAGTCAGCATTTTCAGCAAATCAAGTTTCAACTTCAGAAGCAAAAAGGATGCCCATAGAATAGCACATCCCATGCATTCTGCAATCTGAACTTCCCGGGTCAAGTGCAACGGAACTGAACCCAGTTGACTCACATGATGATGAGTACTTTGGTGTATCACCTTTGTTTTGAATTTTAGTGTATGCAACAGTTTATGTCTTTCTAGTACTTTGAGTATGTTTAAAGATATCTAGATGTTAGGAAATATAAAGACAATCAAACCTTTTTAGCATGGCTGAATAGACTTTCTATTTTTTTTCTAGATGGCTTATCATGCAGACCCAGTTTCCCTCACGACAAGTTGATTCCACCTAACCATTTAGCACATGGATGTAACCTGCTTGATTTTGAAAGATAATGAAAATAAAGGTCTTACCAAGCTTACAAAAGAAAACCTACAATCTATCAAAATTACAAATATTTTAACTAAAATATTTATTAGAATGTTGTCCAAAACTATGTAAGAAGGATTTATATGAAACTTGCTAGAAATTATTAGATATATTTAACTTTTATTATTAAAAACTATTAAAATATAATACTGAGAATCTAAAAATTGTTAAAATTTGATACTTGATTAATAAATGAGTCATAATAAAACTATAATCCTAATTAAATTATAATTAAGAAAAAAATGAATGAAACTAGCTAAAATATTAAAAGTATTCAAATTTCAATTATTAAAACTATTATAATGTAGAATCTAACATGGTTAAAACTTAAAACATGTTATACTTTATTAATAAATTACCCTCAATAAAATAGTATCTTATTTAGGAAATTATAGTTAATTTTATAATTAGTAAATTCTATATTATATAAATATTAAATGCAATATATCATTGAAATCTAGTTTATAACTAGTTAAGTTTATAGTTGAGAAATTTTACATCCAAAACAAGATAATTTATTAAATATAAAATCACAATTCATTAACCTATTAATATATAAGAATATTAATCTATAAAATAAATATTTAAAATCAATATTCTATTAAATAAATGAGGCCATAAATGTAATATATATATTTAATAAAAGCAATAATGAAACTATAATTCCTATAGACAAAATTTTCTATATAATTTAATTTTTATAAATTAGGAATTTTATGTTATATATACAACATAATAATGAATTAGGTGAATTTATGTTATAATAAAATAAAATAATGAATATATTGAAATTATAGTAAATTTATATTATTATTTATAAATTAATGCAAAATTAATTATAATTAAATTAAAGACTAAAATATTTAAGTTGTAAAAACATATACTAGAATAATTTAATGAAAAAATTTATTTAAAAATTTAATTTAATGGTTTCAAGATACAAATAATATACTAAATGAATATTGCATTGAATAACAACTAAGTTATTATAATGCATCTAAGATTATGAATTACAACATACTTTATCATAAAATTGAATCATAATATTTTTTTATAAACTTATAAAGTTGAATCATAATATAAAATAATAACATAACTCGAATCTAAAAAGCCTATGAATAACATAAATCAAATCTAGAAACCATTAAATCTAAAAATCAAAACAAATTATTATTTATATGGTTAAAAAAGATATTACTATTCATATCATTAAAAAATGTATCTAGAAAAATCAATTTTACAAATATATTTTAGATTTGATGTGTATAAGGTGTTAATAGGATAAAACTATCCTAAACATTAAAACTAATAAAGGTAGTATGTTAAAATTAAATTTTGTTAAATTGCATTCTCTTGTTCACATGATATTTCATTCAAAATATAAAAATTCTATCAAATCAATAAAGATAATAAGTTAAATAATATATACATTCTGGCTAAACTCGTCTGTGAACATAAACATGTTATTGCCCAGTTTCTTCAGAAAATCATATTTTTCTGTACAAAAAAACATTGGTATCTATGGTACGGAACCCTGAGATTATCTCATATGGAAAAGTAAGATGAAGACTGATAATATTATTGTACATTATCCTTATCTCTCTTTCCAGAATATCAGAACTTAAATCAGAATTACAATTCCCCACAATTTTTTGGAAAACAATAATTCCAAATAAAATTATCATTTTTTTGGTTGGTTTTTCTCAACAGGTATTTCTTCTATTTGTAAATGCGAAGCTGAAAACAACAATCACATTTTCTTGCAATGTAAACTCACCACATAGGTATGGAAAAATTTATCTAAATATTTTGGTTTTCTTTTTATATTGCATTCATCCATTAAGGATTCACTGGAATGGTGGAGTACATAGAAGTCTTCCTGAAGACCCATTCTTTTAATCAGAATATGGGCAATCTGGAAATGACGGAATAAATTCTTGTTCCAGAACATGAGAGAGGATTTCTAGCCGATCTTTCATAGAACTGTGACAAAATACAGTATTTTTTTCCTAGCCCAACTTCTTGTTCCAGAACATAAGAGAGGATTTCTAGCAGGTCTTTCACAGAATTGTAACAAACTGCATAGTGTTTTTTCCCAGCCCAAATGGCTAAGTAACAATCCCCGTGGGCACATTAACTCACTGCTAATGTATCCAATGGGCTTTTTGAGGGTGCTGCACAAAAAGGGTTATGTTCTTGTGGGGTTTGGATATCCATAACTGTACAACTAACCTAGAGTATTATCTGGAATTGAGGAAATGGCACCAACAACAAGGCGGAAGCAATGGCTCTTTGGGCTCTTTGGGGCTTATTGTGGTTCACCAATTTCTTAAATATTCTTTTCTTGTATATATATAGAGACTCAAAGATCATTATCTACCATGTATTAGGAAAGGTTTCCATTAACACCCCTTCTTTACTAGGATGGACTAAGAAAATAAAGGTTTTTTGGCAACTTCAAAATGGCTACTCAATCCAGCACATAGGCAGATCCCAAAATATGCAAGCTGACATACTATCAAAAAAAGGTATGTTCAAAGACTCTCGTAAATGGTACATGGAAATCAACTGGGAAAACAACACCTACGACATGGAGGATTTATTTTTCCAGAAATATGGCTCTCTCCTAGGCACTACTAAAACCTTACACCTATGTCACTGAGGATTTATTTTTCCAGGAATATAGGCTCTCTCCTAGGGGCTACTGAAGCCTTGTTTTGTTTCTGTTGGAGATTATTCGGTTGCCTGGCCACTGATTATAAAACAGTGTCCTCCAAGAAGAGGGATTTTCTTCCCCATGGTAGATGGTGTTTTTGTCAACAAGACCATACAGTATCTTAAAATAGGATACCACTACTGGCTGTAATTTTGTGTATTTTTGTATCTAGCTTATCTCCTTTTAGTTCCCTATATGGTTTTTCAGAGAATCACTGTATCACTTGCTATTTCTTATTGAGATTATGAGGTACTTGCAATTACAACATGTTTTAATTAACAGACAATACCAGAATGGCTTATGTTTTGAACAACAATTGACATTTGTAAATTTTTACTCTGATATTAATACAAATTCTGCTTTTTTCGAGATATATATATATATATAATATTTTCCATATTTTATGTAAAAAAAAATGATTTCAATACTGAGGTTTTTCAAATAAATGTTCAAAATAAACGGCATCTTTATGTTGATTACTGATTCCTGAATATTTCAGGATCCGATGGCCATGGGCCAGATCAAATACTTAACCTAACCCATGTCGGTCAAATATTTCCCAATTTCGCAATTCCGTAATAGACTTAACTCAAGGCCGAATAAGCAAACGTCGTTATTGGCAAGATTATTATTATTGAAAAATAAAAAAACCATACGTATATCCACAACGATCATATTTTTGAAACTCCAATTAGACCAGCTTGTGTGACCATGTTCAGAGGAATCTGGACGTATATTTTCACAGAATTTTCTTGTAATTCTTGCAAAACCTTCAATATTTCGAGAAGAAGATGCTCACCAAATACCTTACTCGTTTTGGTGGGAGGGAGAAAATGAGGATGTGAACCTTCAAGCTTCTTCAAATACACAAACCAGTGTGTATACATCATTAGGCTAAAAATATATCGCATATGTGTTTATATCTTACTGGATTCACAGTACCATCCAGCCAAAACCAGCCCCTGCCGCCGCAAAGCCACGTGGCAGCGACTGCTCCCAGCAAAGCAACTACTGCGACCATCGCCACCGTACGTCAATGGATTCTTTGAAGTGGCTAAAGCAATCTGTCGCAGCTGCTACAGAGTAAATTGACAAATTTGACACCCAAATCAATTCCAACCTCCGCCCGCTAATCTTTCCACCAAAACTTCCATCCCTTAGTTTACTAGTTGTCTTCTGCACATGCCGTATGTCTGCATGCTAGTTTACAGGTTGTTTTGTGCACATGGAGTACATGAATTCCATTTAAAATAATAATCAGCAAGAAACTATCCATATTTACTTAATTAAAATTAATGGCCAAGTATGTCTTCACGCATGTCCGGGAAATTCTCCTAAGAATTGCCACCTGTCACTTGCATGAAGCTTGACTGTTCATTTCTAGAACTGAACTCCAACTTCAGCGTATTTTAACTAACACACTAAGATTTAACGGTTTTTCATGTCAAACGTCTACTAAGAGTTCATACAAAAAAGGTCAGTGGTATCTTTCTCTTAACTATTATGAATCTTGTATAATTAAGAGTTTTGTATAACTAAAAGCTTCTAAGGTAGAGAGGCCAAATTTGGGCTTTTTCTAATATAAAAAATCACATGGTTATATAAATTTAAGATGTTATCAACAATGCACACTATTATCGTCATGAGAATATAATTGTGTAAGATAATAAAAAGGGCTTTTACCATTTTAAAAAATATATTGTTTCTTTTTCCAAAATAGGTAAAACATAAGGAAAACTTTTAAGATTTCAGATCAAAACACGTAAATCTTTATTCTTAAATTAAATTAGAAATGTCAATAAAATTAAGTTAATAAAGGAAATAAATTTAACACATTGTTTTTATTGTTTTACTAATGATTCAATTTAATAGATGTAATTTACCATTAAATTAAAGAATATGTTAACAATTTGAGTGATATAAAGACATAATCAAAGAAATTGATGATGAAACTATTAAAACTATTACATTATTATAAATACAAGTTTTTCTTTTTTTGTTTTTTTTTGTTTTTTTTTTTTTTTTTTCTTTCTGGAAAAATTGTAATTAAATCCGAAGATTTTCAATAAAAGTTTGAAAATTAATTGTATCAATTATAAAATGTAATAAAGTTAAGAATATGGTAAATAAATAATTAAAGAAAGTACCTTTTATTGTTGTGATATCAAATACTTTGTTACTTCAAGTCAATAATATTGATGAGGTTTCAAATGTAGGTTTTAACAAAAGTTCGAAAATTAATTGTGTCAATTATAAAATGTAATAAAGTTAACAATATGGTAAATAAATAATTAAAGAAAGTACCTTTTATTGTTGTGATATCAAATACTTTGTTACTTCAAGTCAATAGTATTGATGAGGTTTCAAATGTAGGTTTTAACCACGAACAATCTGTCACATACCCCTGGCCTAGTTTGGCAATTACCTACCATGCTCCCTTTCTTTAAATAACCATCAATTAAAATTAGCTTTAATAGCCTTCATAGGCATAATTATTCCATAATTTCTGGAACATATACTAATCATGCAACTACACACATACTCTAAAAAATTGACGATATCAAAAGTAATGCACCATATCCCCTTGCACCATACTATAGACCTCTCCTATGCTTTACTTCATACATGATCTTTATATCCAATTATAATACTTACATTTCAACTCAACCTTACAACATAGAGGCATCATTCATGGCATGCAACAAATACAATTCTTGACGACTCAACATTAGCATTGATGGAAAATTATCGTATCATGGCCATGAATCATGATCATAGTCCTACTCACATTGTCGAAAGAAGATGGAAATATATCTTATGTAGTATAAGCTTCAGTAGATGCATTCCACACTATAATGCATAACATAGATGATGTGAACCATAAGATACCTAATTCAAGCCTTAAAACGTAATTGTGTATATATATTATCTCAAGCCTACTATTGTCCATCTTAAAAATTGAGATAACACCTAAGTTTCAAGAACTGCCACATAACGATTATTGTATAAAAACCATTTATTAGATTCCTTTACTAAACTTAGCTTGGATGACATTTATGTGCAATAGTTGTCCCATACCACCACATATAATCATCTCATAGACATAGTTAACACATGTAATTCTACACATGCTTAGTGATCACATGTAATATCTCATAGTAAGGACAACTCAAGAAACTTCTCACATATTCTAAAGGAATTGAAAATATAGAGGGTAGGAATCCAACATACAGAACATCTCATGCAAATCAAATTATCTAAATCGAGCACCACCACCCAACCTATAACTGGCTTTCACCAATTCACCCCCGAGCCGAGAATTCTTGCCATGGATCAGCTACCTCCTATTGATCTCTTCCATGGATATTAAATACCCTCTTTCATGATATGTTCTCCATTATTATTGTCCCACTTTTATGGACCTTTTTATCCATTCGCTTAGGCTTTTCCCAGAAAATTTCACCTTTCTGCCCCACGAGGCTTTTCCTCATAAAAGTTTGTCTTTCTCTCCCATAAGGCTTTTATGTTTTTCTTACACTGAATGTCTTTCTTGAACTAGGTAACTTAATGGATAATCATCAACAATCAATCAAGCTTATCTAAAATTAGATCTAGAAGCCTTATCATCAAAGAAATATTCCTTAGCAAGAATCGCATCTCTTATTGTCTCACTTTTCCGAGTGATTAAATTATTTATTTACATAATAATAAAGTATTGATTTTTCTTGTTACACATTAGACCTAGATTTTCTTTGCTTAGGTTAGCATATTTTTACATAGAATGGAGGGATGTTACATACATCCCCCTTAAATTTACACCATTATGAGTGTATGACTGCATCTTACAATATTATTTCCTCATTTGGACGTAGTTGTCTGTGAACTTGCAGGCTCCCATGGCCTTGCCATTTGATATAGATCTTTTGATATATATATCGGTGACAAAGGAGTTCTCTCAGGACATCTCCTTCCATCGCTACCTATAACATTTCTTTCAAACAATTTTGTGAGAGATTTTAGATGTAGAACTCTACTTTGTTTACCACAATTAATATCATAGCTTGATATACAGTACTACTATTTGAGTAACTACAGGTCATGTTGCTAGTATTTTAAATATTTTTTCTCATGTTCCTTGTAGCTGAGAAAATATATGTTATTCACCTATATTCTTGCAAATCCTTTGTTTTATTATCGAACACTGGCTTCCTATAGTTTCACTACATTAGTCACAACAAGTCAATTGGTACATTGGACTAACCACATGTATAAAATATCATATCAGGTTAGCTCAATATAACCATCAAAATCATACCATCATAAAGAAGATTCATATGTCTTATGTATATTAATATTGAAAAAAATATTGATAGTTTTCCTTAGTTTCATTACAGACAACCGCACAACGTATTCACGCACACCTTCACAAGTCATTACATACACACAATTATACATGTTTTTCCTTTGTACCAATACCATATGTATTGCTTGTACCTAGTCCCATGTGTACAACTTGTACACCATACCAATTTCCATAGCATTACCTGCATGAATTTTACTTCCTCCATATGTTTTAACCATGTTAGTATTATGCCAAAAATTCCTTCAATTATTCATACTACATTTAGGAAAATCCAATCAAACCATGCATGGTTTGCACTAGGGAATAAAGAATTTGAGAGACTTGTTCAATACCTGCAATCCTTAACATATGTAAATATTTGTTATGTCCAAGTATTCAAGTGCTTTTATTTAACTACTCATTTTCATGTATTACGGGGTTGCAAGATTATTTCAAAAAATGGTAGCATAGATACATGACTTTATTATACCAAAACTTTAGGTAACGTTTTATCAACAACGAAATATGACCTCCACTTATCTTGAAGAAGACTATTAACAATGGTAGTTAGTGTGTTATATTTGAAGTCTAATAACAACCTTAACTTTGTCTTTAACCAAGAAAATGATTATTTGGTACTTAAAAGTACTCCATTCTTAACTAATCATATCATAAGGTTTATTGATGTTCTTTTTATACTTCTTCCAACCACGTTTTGACCATGAATAATTCCATGTATGTTAAAACTCAATTCAACAACCCGTATGCAAATACCTGCATCTCTCATACATGAGTTATAATACAATATTCTCATTTCTGCACCCTCCAAGTTTTCTAGCTACTATCTCTACTATGGTGTGAATCTAAATTGTTCACCTATTTACACTTATTTTTAAACATTAAAATGCCCCTAGTAACAAAATAATATAACTAATTTATCAATTTCACTTTCATTAACATGATTTCCTATGTTGTTTAGGCAGTACTTTTTATGTTGTTTTATTCACAACCAACTAGCCCATATAAAGCAATCTAACCGATAGATTTCTTCAGGATTTTTTGATAGTGGTACAAAATATACATTCCCTATTATTTTCTTCTTAATTTATTGGAATAATTTTCTAGATAACCAATACCTTTTTGAAAACCATCCTTATTACCAGTACCACCTAATTATTCCATATGGTTAAAGCATCATAATGATTCAACAACGATTTGTTGCAAAGTTTGTTATTCTCTCTTTTGATTGTTAATAACTTTTTTATATGTCACACTTTACTTTATTCATGTATTATTTTACTTTGCTCATCATCGTAGGTTGTACTAATGCAAAGCCTTCTAGTTTACCAACAATGTTTTGATTAATCTAGGGAACTTATGTTCTGAATCTAGTGTGTACTTCTATTTAGTCATTCAGATGCTCTAAACTACTCTACTTCTAATTCAAGTGCATCCAACACCAACGTATCTGATCTATTTGTCATTTCATAAAACAGGTATACTTTATTTAAATATATTTTTCATAAAATTTCCCATAGGAAGTACAATTGTAAGTTCTATAATCGTTCTACTGGAAGCATCTTCTTTCTATTATAGGTTCTTATTTGTGTGATATTAATAGAATCTCATATATTTAGATGATATACATGTCAAGTTTGTGAATTTTTAGGTTGTATACTTTGAGTTGTAATTTCATATTAGACATTGGGTGAACTTGAGAATGCATCCTTGAATTTGCCACTAATATTGCTTTTACACTCCATCCTGTATTTTCTCTAAATGTAAATTTGGGTGTCATCCCCTTGAAATTCTTACTAAATTCATAAAATTATGATGCCTTCTTTAATATGTATAAGGTATGTTGTATTACATTTATGCACACTCTTGACAACCTTGACCCTGGTTTAGTGTAGATTGGAATATCCTTTGTGCCTATTACATATCTGAGTTACAATTCTGTAGATATTTCTTTACTCTAAAAAGACCTGTAGGTTCCAAACTCTGCATGTCTATGCATAATAACCCAATAAGGTTTTTCTTCCTCACTCAATGTGTATTTGGAGCATTTTCCCACTAAGGGTGAATTAAATGGTTAAACCAATGACAAATGAACTGCATCCTGACATGTAGATGCCTTAATTAATACAAAATATTAAATTGGAAGGCACTTTTAAGTTGGCATGGTCTCATTCCACATAGAGAGACTTGTCTTTGACTAGCTTACTGATATTTCAGGAGAACTTCCTGAAAAAATACAATTTTCTTTAGAAGATCTTCAGAAATTATTCTAGATGAAAATTAATTTAGCATCGATCTCTTGTTAATGTTGATAGAATGTCATGAGTTTTCTTTCAGTGCTTTATATGCATTCGCTCTACATAATTTGCCTTTGACTTTACCCCATGTTCTATGGGAAAATACTTGTCCCTCTCCCTTGTCATTCATCCTTTCGTAAAATATCTTGGAGTATAAACTTTATTCCATTAAGTTATGTTATTGACTGGATTATCTTTATCTGAATTACTTTGTAACTCATTAAGCAATGTCCTCATAATATAATTTTAATATGAGAAAAATGGTATGATAATCATATCACTAAAATCCATCAAATTACTATACTTAAAAAAACACATATTCACCACCGTCATTTATTCATAACTTTCATATCAATTATCCTTTCTAGCCGTGATTATAGGCTTTTATGCCTCTTATGTCGAGGTGTTTACTAATTGAGCCTTCTCTAATTCAAGGATATAACAACTCATTAACCTGGTGCATGAAATTTCTAATACTCAATAAGTAGGCCCATAATATATATAACGAATTTATGGTTGACCCTTTTTTACTTATTGAAATAATCAATATGTTATTTATTTTTTGCATAGCTCATTTCTCCCCTACAATTCAACATGGAAGCATTATTTATTCCAACATAGTTTTTTAGGGTTTCCCCTCACCCATGCTACTATATTTATAAAAAATACTTAGATTTGGGCACTTGCATTGGTTATTCTTGGCATCCTCCCTTGGTAGGGAACCTTGAGTCTCAAGGTTTGTTGTTGTTATAATTAATGGGATTCATTGGTATAACTAGCTCATAGTGAATACTTTAATTATTAAAGTTGTCAACAGAATCATAATATGGTATCATAAGCTTTTATTTCTCTTTTTCCTTCTTCTTGTCCAATCTTTTCCCACATGGATAAGATATTTTTACTTCTCAATATCATTTAACCACAACTCGAAGGATTCCATTCACATTTTCGTGGGCGGCTTTATGCAAAATAAAAAATAACTTATCTAAACTTATACAAACACATCTGTGTAGCTTGATTAGCTTGATTATACATAATGTACCTTCGACAATAAACACCAATTTTAAAATAAGTATGTAGTTAAGCTAATGAATTGATAAAATATATTCATTCATAAATATCAAAATCCAATAAAATATTCCAATTATATTCTAATCGATTAATATATACTTTCAAAATTATTAAATCTGGGAAAATTTTCTAAAAAAAATTTAGACATAAATTACTCCAAAATATCATGAATTAACATGAACTTGAGTCTTTTCTGGCACTTAAAAGTAATATATTCCTATTCGGTTGTTATTAATATTATTATTAATATTATTATAATTGTGTTATATCTTCCAAATGAAGATTAATTAAAAGATCCATTTAAACTTTGATGGACTACATTCGTTTGCTATTTAGATCAATGAGATTCGAGAATTTCCCACACCTATCCCATCATTTTTAATTAATTTTCTATCTTTAGTGGACTTAATATTCACTTTAAACCTAGGCAAACATGAAGTCTGCATCTATAAGAAAAACTGGAAGTCATATGACGTTGTATTACCCATGTTTCCTGTGACATGCACTGTACGCATGGGAAACGCTCCCATGTAGCCATCATTGACGTCCATTCGCTCGTGTGAGTTGCTCCTCTTGATGCCTTGTATGAGCGCTAATGTTGAATTGGTGGATAGTGACATTTGACATGGAATTATGACTTCGAATTTAGGCTTCAGGCCTAAGGCCGAGAATAGAATAACGTCCATTAAAAAAAAAACGATTACCATTATTGCTATGTATTTTAATTATCCTTTGCGATGAAATGATGCTGATCTACACAACATGTCCATGCATTAGATAAAGATCAAACTTCAAACTAAACATATATGAAATGGTATTATGTAGAATCTCCATTTTAAACAATAGGAGGTTTCAGAAAGGCTTTCGTTCCATCTCATATTTCCTAGGCAGACCAAAATTGCTCTTCCTTGAGTCAAGTTCTATGTACATCTATAATAACAATGAAGATATGTGTACGTGTACCTCCTGAATGTCAATCCCTCCACTTGGATGTCCAACTTCGTACCTCCATGTACAGAATGAAGGAAAGCCCTACTTATTTAATGAGAATTTCCTTAATGATATGTGTTGCCTCCACAAAGATTCAATCAATAAAACTGGATAACCATTATCTTGCTAAGGAACTTTTTTCGGTTTAGTAGAAAAAGCGAGCACAAAAAATGCTTTTTGTGGATTAAAAGGAAATAATCATCCTTACCATGTTTTTCTCCCACCGAAGTAGAATCTGCAACGTCCCCTATCCAATTTGAGTATCCAGATTCCTATCCAACCGAATTTGATCGAATGACTCGATTCACAGAATGCTTTGAAGCTCAATGGCTTGGACTTTTCTTTTTAAAGCAAAATCTAATTCAGGCCATGTCACTCTTGCCTTATGACCGTGCAGTTTTGGTGGATTTTCCATGCAGTACCTTGATGAATTGAGCAGTGCTTATGCTTCAACGGCTAATTTATTCATCCAATCTTCTGTATTTATTATAGAGATCAATTAGAACTTGATCAAGATAATCTTGCGCTCACTACATGCAAAGATGTCTGAAGGAGTTAATGGTCTTGATGCCGGCCAGCGACCAGTTTTGCTACTTCATCACTAGGGCCATGTCCTTCAATGCATTGTCAATGCAGTCTCCTACATTAATAACTTTATAGTCAGGTCCTTCTCCACGAGATGAAGGTACTTGGCTTTGCCATAGGGGCTTCTTCTAATGGAGGCCTTGTACATAGCATGAAAGGGATCAACTTTTCCCTGAGATTTCCACGAAGCCATTCGATTCACCTGAGCTAAAGTAAGGGTGGTGTTGCTCTGTGAATAGTGCAATTTAAACTTTAACATCAGACTTATCTGGCGAAAATGACAAAGAGTCGGTTTTGACTATCATTTCCTTCTTTTTTGCAGTGTTGAATGAGAATTACCAAAATCTTTATGGTTCTTAAACCCTCCGCGACTTCACCTTTGAAATAGTTGGCCATTAAAAATTAAACACCTTATGGTCTTTACTGTTTTGACTAACTCTACATAATTCAATCCCCGGTATATAGTGGTCCATATGAACGCACTAGAATTCTCATGCATTTATGAGACTAAATATAGTTTCTCAATTAATGCCACACTAGAATTCTCATGCATTTATGAGACTAAATAGAGTTTCTCAATTAATGCCAACAATTTGGGAGATAGTGATCTCAGATTTTTTATAAATGTGGTTGTGGCCATATAACCGGTACATTGTTAAATATGCCCTTTGCAATGTTTTAATATATTTTACTTCATTTTTATGGAGAGCTATAAAATTTGAATACTGGTGGAGACATTAATTAATCAATATAATATATATAGCACATTATATTATATTGTGATTCCAACATTATGCCCCTTTCATAGTGTTTTTAGGATTTAATTTCCACCATTATGGATTTTCGCATGTTTGGCAATTATAACCCAAACCCTCCATTAAACTTCTTATTAGTATAAGGCCAAATTTAGGACCTGAAACTTATTCATGTCCTATAGAGGTGGATTGGGCCATAAGCCGAAAGGTTTGAACTTAAGCTTTGATACCATTTGCCACATACCCCTGACCTAATTTGCCAATTACCTACCGAGCTCCCTTTCCTTAAATAACCATCGATTAAAATTTGCTTCAATAGCCTTCGCAGGCATATTTATTTAATCATTTCTTGAAAAAAATACCAATCATGCAACTATACACATACTCTAAAAATTTGACAATATCAAAAGTAATGCACCATATCCCCTAGCACCATAATGTAGACCTCTCCTATGTTTTATTGCATACATGATGGTAACCTTTATATCAAATTATAAGGCTTACATTTCAACTCAACCTTACAACATGCATCATTCATGGCATTCAACCAACATGATTCTTGACAACACCGCATTACCATTAATAGACAATTTTCTCATCATGACCATGAATCATGATCATGGTCCTACTGACACTATCCAAAGAAGACATAAATGTATCTTATGTAATACAAGCCTCAGTAGATGCATTCCCTCTATAATGCATAACATATATGACCTAAACCATAGGCTTACCCAATTCAAGCCTTAGAATGTAATTATGTAGATATAGTATCTCACACCTACTATTCACCATCTTAAAAATTGAGATAGCACCTAACCTTCAAGATGTGCCTCATAAAAATTATGTTATGAAACCAATTTATTATATTCCTTTAGTAAACTTTATTTGGATGACATTTATTTGCAATAATTGTCTCATACCACCACATATAATCATCTCATAGACATAGTTAACACATGCAATTCTATAGATTCTTAGTGATCACGTACAATTTCTCATACCAAGGACAACTCAATAAATTTCTCACATATGCTAAAGGAATTGAAATTAAAGAGGGTAGGAATCCAACATACATAACATCACATGCAACCTAGATTTTCTGAAAGAATGTCACTTGGAAAACCGAGCACTACCACCCAACCTAGAACTGGCTTTCACCAATTCACCTTCGAGCCGAGAGTTCTTGCCATGGATCAACTGCATCTTGTTGATCACTTCGAGGGTATTTAATATCCTCTTTGATGATATGGTTTCCATTAGCGGTGTTCTACTTTTATGGATATTTTTATCCATTCGCCTAGGCTTTTCTTAGAAAAGCTCGCCTTCTCTCATGCAAGGCTTTTCCTCATAAAAGCTTGCCTTTCTCTCCTGCAAGGCTTTAATGTTTTTCTTACACTTATCATACTTATTCAACTAAGTAACTTAATTTATAATTATCTCAAATCCATCAAGCTTATCTAGAATTAGATCTAGAAGGCTTATCATGAAAGAATTATCCCTTCGCAAGAATTGCATCTCTTGGTGTCTCGCTTTTCCAAGCGATTAAATTATATATTTGTGTAACAATAAAGTATTGAATTTTCTTGTTACACATCAGGCCTAGATTTCTTTTCTTAGGTTAGCATTGTTTTACATACAATGGAGTGGTGTTACACAATCAATCACTACAACATATATTGCTAATAAAAATAAAAGAGATGTAATGAGACACACACATTTACATAGATAGTTTACCCTTGAAACCCAAAATGGAAAAATGAAAAAAAAAATTAGTATATTCTTATCTTTATAGTGTTACAATACAATATCTATATCACATAGCATCCATAAAAAGTATTATTCGATGTGGTGCAATGAAAAAAATATGAAATTATTAGGGGAATATGATGGTAATGGTTTTATATATGAAACATGGTCTATTATAATCAAAGGATATTTTTTCCAAGAAACTCATCAAACCAAGAGCCATGTTTACTTTAAAGACTATGAACTGTATGTCATAAGTTGTCAATATAGTCACTTGGTGTGTGAAGCATGCATAAACTTGATAGAACTCCAATCAAGAAAAAAATTAAAATTTAAAGAATGGAAAATGTCAAAAACTAACCATGAATAGATCATTGAGAATTGCATTCCATTAGAATTTTTTTGATTGACCTACCCAACAATATCTTCTCCTTGTAGCCATCTTTGATAAGTAGAAGTAGATTGTTGGTCTTTCTATTTTTGCAGTCTTAAGTTGTTCATTCTAGCTAGTACTAACTATTACAAAATTATTTGCATTAATATGGTGGCTTTGTTGTTAAGTTAAAAAGAAATTCAAACATCCCAAATACTACTATAATGTAAGGAGGTAGCATATCACAATTTTCTTGTTTTTTGTTGATTATACACCTATCATATTTGCACTGCATTTTTATTTTTAATGTCACCATTTTATCTTTTCATATATTTTTAGTGCTATCTTAGGAACATTATTTACTTTATTAAAATCACATTACCATCAATGTCAAATGTTTTGTATCTCTTGTACATCTCAATAGCTCAAAAAAATTCATTTTATTGTGTTTTTCTTATACATGTAGTGCATACAAAACTATTGCAACTAACAATGCATGATCCACACATAGTATTTAATATTTGAAAATTGTATTTACTTTAATGCAACTTTTGAGATTAATGCAGCCTCAGTTGATTCAACATCACAATTTTTAACTCTCACAATCTAAGCTTTCTCAAATTTCATAAAAAATACAATAGTATCTGAAAGTACACTTTGAGACAAAGAAGTTAATTTAGAATGTATGTTTTATAATGCAATTTTATAATATGTTTTCTTTGAACAACTTTATAGTCAAAGTTAAGTATCAACCCATATCCATAGTAGTGCTTCTATACAAGATGGTGATCTATTCATGAATGAAAAATTTATACATGTACTGTGTTTTTATAATATGAAATTTTAAGTTACAATGTACCATGTTTTTGTAATTTGAAATTTTATTATTCATTAAACAACTTGACAAAAAAACTTCGCAAAATATAAGAATGAACCCAAATCTGTATTATCTTCTACTAATATTATATGAATCATCATGCAAAAGAATTTTCCCTAGGAAAATTCATAATTTTATTAATAATAACAAAATTACATTTTGTAGATGCAGAATCACATATTGAATAGCAAGTCAAAGACTGTTGTTCAAAATAAAATAACCAGAAAGAGAATAATGTACATTGGGGGAGAAAATTATACTTTTCTCCCTTTTTTCTTGTCAACCTTTCTCCACTCCCCTTGAGTCGGTAAGGACGAGAATAGTACGAGTGAAGTGTACTCCACAGTGTGTAGATTTTCCTTGTCTGAATCTGAGTGGTCTGAAGTATGTTGTCTTTGGCCTCCGTTGGTATCTATAGTGTCTAGCAACTTTTCTGGTAAAGAGTCCATCTGATCATGTGATACATATTCCTCAGTTTCTAGTTCCTTATGTATCTGAATGTTCTCTTTTGGAATGGGCTATTCCTTTTCCTCCTCTTCCTCCTCAACATGGACTTCATTAGGGTATGTTGAAGAGAATTTCCATCCCTTGGGCCTTTCTTCGCTTTATTCTTCTTACGTGTATCGTTTTTGTCTTCTGGGCATGTATGTTGAAGATGCCCTGTTTGGCGACAAATTTTGCATCTGAATGCGGTGTTTTCATAATCTAGTATTTGGGTCCAGCATATCTGCTTATACTTTATTTGTATTTGGTATGACAATCCTTTGCTGAGATCTACTTCCACACACATGCATGCAAATGTGTAGATTCTTTCCTCCATTCTTTCTGTATCCATTTTTATGAATCGCCCAATGGTATTGCCTATACCAGTCAAGACTTGAGGGCTCTAGAAATGTAGTGGTAAGTTGTGAAGATGGACCCATATTGGTATCTATGATACAACCATTATATTTAGATCAAATTCTGGGAACCATGGCGTAATGAAGAGACCCGTGGATCCCACGAACCATGGTCCTTCCCTCATAATGATGTCTCTTTCCTCTGTTGTACGAAATTTGACAATGAAGAATCCTTTGGAACATAGATGAATGTCACATGTATTGGTCCAAGTTCTGAAGACCAAAAGGAAAAGGTCCATAGGTTTAGGCAAAAAACAATTGAATCTTAAAATTAATGCATGTTTTTCATAAGAAGAACAGTGCTTGTCTATTTATGGTGTATCCAGATTTAATTCTGGGGTATAACTTAGTTGTTCCACAATGTATGTTGTAGGTGCTGAGCCAGCTTGTTTTTTTGTTGTTGTAGCTGGCTTATTTCCTTCTAGGGTGTCTTTTAAGGTTAACCCTACACTTTTTTTATTTTGATGTGTTTCTAGGATTTTTTCTTTGCTGCTTCCTATGCCACTTCCTGTAGGATTTGTTTTGCGATGTTCTGTCGCACCTCCCCTCAGTCACAGGTTGAGATTAATGGTAGATTCAGGTAAAATTTTGTAATCCATGAGATATTTGTAGTCTTGGAGTATTTTGCCTCCAAAGCTCAAAACCTGTGATCTTGTAGCATAACCAGCATTCTGGAAGATGTTGTTCTTCAGAAGTTGTACTAATTTGACTACCTGTACCCATAACAGATGTGTCTTCACAGAAGGGGTTTTTACAAAAATTTCAAAGGGAAGAGGGTTTACCTGTGATTCTGGTTTTGGTTCTATCTCAGATTATCTTTGCCCATCTGAATTCAATTCACCACACAGCTTTGTATTCCCAAATTTTTCCTTCAGGGAACATTTAGTAAATTCTGAGGGTGTGAGATCTGGCCCTGTCTGAGTTACTCCAGATGCCAGAAGATCCATTACCTGGGTCGTTCTATTCCAAACTGCTAGATCCTTGCTTTTCAGCATGCCTTTCAGGCGTTTTACTACTTGTGGATCCAGATACGAGATTATTCCAATGCTTATTTGCCCGTAGATCTGAACATTTAGTGGGCAGCTTAATCCTCTATGCACCAGATCTATTATATTGTTTACGGATCTGAGAGTTTCTTCACCTTTCTGGGCATTATTGGTTGACCCCGTTCCATACCATGTCCATGTGAAGCATAGATCCACAATGACATGCATCCACGATCAGCACTGATATATTCTTTCTGGTCATTGAGATTTGGTTTCCTCAGCATCACGTCCTTCTTCTTATCCTTGGAGTCCATTCCACTGCATTTCATGCCCTTACTGCCATCGCTCGCCCGCACTACATCATTAAATGTATGGTTATCCTCATGGGCATATAGGTTGTATGCAATGTATGCAGCAACTCTACACTTCTTCTCCAGTAGAGGCGGGATTGCAGGGTATCAGATCTAGCTGGGAGACATGTCAAGCCGCACTTCAGGTTCAATGGCTATCCAAAATGCATGTAGAGGCATCGATTGCAAAGCTTTTGGGATTTGGTTCAAGGCATTCTGGCCGAGGGTTTCTACAACTACATATTCGGAAGCCATCAATATTTCCTCCCTCAAGCAATCAAGAAAAACATACACCTCTTCTAGAATCATTGTGAGATGTTCATCATGCAAAATGTACCAACTAAATGAAAATTTACAAACATTGCTTCATATTCATGAAATTATATGTAAAACCTTTATGCATCAATCCATGCACCATGAAAAATGTAACATGTTTTAAATATTGTTTTTTTTTTATCAACCCACAAACTGTAACTTGAAACCTTACAACAAACAAAGAGTTGGAAGTTAACTAGAACAACCAAACAATGATTGATCCATGAGAACTTTGGTGGGTAATAATTAAATCGAAAATGGCATGCATTCTACTTATCATTTAACTTGAAACATATATCACTTGAAAAGTTGGTATGGGGAAACTATAACTATTACAAAGGGTATCAAAAATTAGGTTCTAAAACTCTACATATGCGAGTCATAGAAAGTACTCACTAAATGCAAATTTACTATAGTATGTTTTCTTTGAGAGAATTTATATTAAAAATTAAGCTTCAATAGCTCTTCTATACAATATGATGTTCTATTCATGAATGAAAAATGAAAGGTACTAGATGTTTTATTATGCACTTTTAAGTTATATGATTGTTTTAGGCATCTAAACCATTATAAGATTCACGAATGCAAAATGTACCATGTTTTGTAATTTTGTAAATTTATAAACATTGCTCGATGTTCATGAACTAAAATGTAAAACATTTAAGCATAAATCCATGATCATGTAAAATTTAACTTATTTTAAATATTTCTTGTTGTTGATTAAACTCACAAACTATAACTTGAACTCTTACATGAAACAAAAATTCGCAATTAACTAGAACAACCAAGCAAAGCTTGATCTGAGAGCTTTGGTGGGTAGTAGTGAAATCCAAAAAAGAATACATTCTACTTATCATTTAACTTGAAACATATATCACTTGAAAAGTTTGTATGGGGAAACTATAAATATTACAAAGGTTATCAAAGGTTGGGTAGCAACTTTATATTAAAAATTAAGTATCAACCCACCTCCATAGTAGCCCTTCTATATAAGATGATAATCTATTCAAGAATGAGAAATTTATACATGCATCATGTTTTTTAATTCAATTTTAAGTTATATGTTTGTTTTAGACATCTACACCATTATAAGATTCATTCAAGTGCAAAATGTAACGTGTTTTGTAATTTGTAATTTTATTTTTCATTAAACCACTTGACAAACCAACTTTGAACAAAACCTAAGAATCATATACTAACTTTATAAGAATCATCATGCAAATTATACCAATTAAATGAAATTTTATTTTCATTGCTTCATATTCGTGAACTTAAATGTAAAAATCTTAAGCATCAAACCTTGCATCATGCAAAATGAACCATGTTTTATAATTCAATTTTATAGGATATTTTCCTTGAACAACTTTATATTAAAAGTTAAGTATTAACCCACATCCATAGTAGTTCGTCTATACAAGATGATGGTATCTTCATGAATGCAAAATGTATACCATATTTTATAATGCAATTTTAAGTTAAGATTGTTTTAGGCATTTACACCATGATAAGATTCAAGAATGCAAAATGCATTATGCTTTGTAATTTTGAATTTTATTATTCATTAATCAACCTCACAAAACCAAATAATTTTAAGCCAATTCCATATTATCCTCTACTAAATTTATAAGAATAATCATACAAAATGTATAAACTCCAAAATTAGCATATTAAATATCAATTCATAATAATGGCTTTTACTTTAAATATGTACAAATTTTATATCATGATAAAAGTAAATAGAATAAAAATATTGTCAAATAAAATTTGCATCAAAGAGAATATCGCTAAAATATGCGATCTATCAACATCCTAGCGCTGTCATCAAAATCATGGGTTCCTTGGAAACATGTGTAATATGCATATAAATAACATTGTGTACTTTAAAATTAAATTTTACTATTTTAAATTAAATGATAATTTTATCAGCAAAACAAAATTATAAAAGGTTTCAAATTCCATGCACTACTTTGTGGTGTTCCCCCTCCATTGTGCCCTCGTGGAACCCATGTACAACACACACACACACACACACACACACACACACACACACACATATTAAAAATCTAAAATTGCACATGAAAATGCATGAATTCATAATATTAAAAAAAAGTGTAACAACTTGTTAAAATTGTGTAGATGATCTAATCCTCGTAGTTGACTAAAGTTTCAAATTCTATGCAATTCCTCGTCGTGTTTGTCTTGAATTGCGACCTTATCGATACAATGTACAATACATCTACATCTATATATTAAAAAATTTAAAATTACACATGGAATTGCATAAACTTGCAATATTAAAAAAATCAAGTAACAACATTTTCAAATTGTCTAGATGATCCAATCCTCGTAAGTGACTCAAGTTTCAAATTCCATGGAATACCTCGTGGTCTTCCCCCTGCATTGCACCCCCATGGATGCTATATACAATATATGTACATGTATATATTCAAAAATTAAAATTACACATGAAATTGCATAAACTCGCAATATTTAAAAAGAAATATAACTTTTTCAAATTGCCTAGATGATACTATCCCCATAGCTGACTCCATTGCTAATGTACCTAAAGTAGGGAAATTTTCTCCACATACTTAAAATTAAAAAAATTAAAACTATAAGATAGAGATCTCATTTTTTTAATCAAAATTGCTTCAATTTATAACAAAAACTTAGTGAAATATTCAATGCTTGTGACAAGCGAATATTAGACACATCTTCTAATAGGGAGGAAGAGAGTGGTGTTGTGTCAAAAATGCCCAATATGTCTTCACAATACTGATATAATAAAAGTAAATTAATGGTATCAGCTTGAACTCTTAAAAAAAAACTAACATCTCTCAACATATCTTGATTTGAACCTAAACCCAGCACCATGACATTATCAAACTTTTCATTCAACAAATGAATTAACTAAAAAAGGTGAACATATGATACATTCATGTTAGATTATGCCTGAAAAAATTTACAAAATGTATGTCAATCAACATTAACACATACATTACATTTTGTTGGGATGCGGTTCCCTAGGTCAGTTTTGGGTTAGTTAACACAAATTTTGCATACAATTTTGTAAAATATGTAAAGTCTATGTGATATGTGGATGTGGAGCACGTAGATGAATAAGAGTCAAGGGGGTTTATCCCCCTATTTGGGTAAATTTTCGAGTCGGTTTTGAGATTTACTCATGGTCCGTGGACCACGACATTGTATTGAAAAGTCTATAAATAGTTTAGTCTTAGCGAGTCTTAGCAGTACAAGAAGATATGTTTCGATAGAGAATTGGTTCCAGAAAAGAGTTTAGTTGTCTTCATCAGGAGCTAAGGTAGTAAGGCTTTGCCTCCTACGCTTATATAGAGAAGGGAAGGCTCCTACCGTTGACTGTGAAATAGGCATGGGTAGAGTTCGCAGCTGCATGCATGGACCCTTGCAACTATGTGCGCAAGGTAGCAAGTCTGTAATCGCCAAATTGAAGATTAAAAAAGAATACTTTTTTTTCAGAATTACTGTGTATTTAAATTGCATCTGTTTATATTATATCTTGTTGATTAATGTTATCTTTTATGGAATAAGGGTTGAATGCTACGTGACTTTATTGAACCTATCTTAATAATGTATGAAATGAATTCTTAGCCTCTTCCTCAAAGTATAGGTTGTTATTCTTATGTTTTCCAACAAATTAAGTAGATCTATGCAAAATCTGATCTAGGGTTAATTTTTTATGCACGAAAGTAGATAAATTAGTTATTTTAGGTTTGCAATTGATGACCGCAGGCCTTTGCAAAGATCTTGAAATAAATTAATCTAGTTGTAGTAAAGGAGCCCTAGGAGATTATCGATCTACATGGAAGCAGATCCGAGGTACTGAAAGACATCAAATTCATCTCTTGATGTAGAAAGTTGGTTCTTTCATCCCCCAAGACTGCATCGGGTGAGATTGCAGCCTGCACTATGCAGGTTGTTGCCGAAAGGGTCAGTAATGTAGGTTTTTGTTGGTTGGCACAACTAACTCTGAACCTGGTCAAGGCCCCCTAAGCCAACACATTACCTTAAAATATCCACCCTAAACATTAACACATACTGATCCCATGCGCTCTTCCTCATGACCAATTATGCCTTTCCAACCACAATAACAACCCTTTGTATACACTTTAACCTCTTAAATATTCATATTATCTATCTCAACATATGATTTATATACTTAACATGTGTATCAACTCGTGATCATTTTTTAGACCAACATTAATTCCAGACAATGTAGTCTATATGTTGTCTATAATGGCATCCCTTGCTTCTTGACTAATCTAAGAAGTTTCATCCATCTATGATCGCAAAGTTATGAAGGACGTTGAGGTAGCAAAGGTGGCAGAGGACAAGGAAATTTAGTATCCCTTAAAGCACCCTTGCGTTCATATGTCCAACCTCTCTCAGTACCATAAAATTTAGATGGAATGTTAGTATAATCAGGTTTCATACCCAAAAATAGCTTTTCATAAAAAAAACTTTGAAAAAAAATGTGGAACCTCGTCATTTCATGGCAGCTTTCCATAATCTCCAAGGAACATATCATACAAATGGTGGGTTATTTCAGGGTGCTTGAAATATTACACCTTGAGCATCTTTATTTTTTACCCTTCTTTGAAATTAAATATAGATTTGGTATGTGCTTTTGTAACCCTCCTACTTACCTTGGCCCATTTATCAAGACCCATCAATATTTCCTTTCTATGCCTCATCTTATATATAAAGCCATCAGTTGTTGGCCAAAGGTTCTTGTAAATATAAATAAATGAACTTAGAGAGTGAAAATTTATTTCTAAGCTTTTTCAACTCTCTGCAGGGAGCTCCAAACTCCCAATATCTTTCTTTAATTTTGATTAATGAGTTATGCACATATGTAACGTACATTTTTAGAAGATTGTTTCCCAAGGAAGCTCATTAGGAATATGAGATGGATAGGTGTTAGTTGGCATATGGTCTTCTTCTTGATTCACCTTGCTTCACCTACGTTGACTTCGGTCAACATTTTCACCCCTTCAATATATTTACATAAATATTAAAACATGTCAATGTATTTGTACACATGCAAGATAGCTATGTAGTACACATATATATTCATACAATTCATTTACATGTACAAATTTCTTTTAACATAAAAATAAATGAAAATTGTATAGTTTATTAAGATGATGAGCGTCATGATCCGATTGAGGTTCATGACCACCCAGAGATGGTTGAGAACCATCACACCAAAGCACATCAGTTGATTGAGCATTTTGACCCCTTGGACAATGTTGAGCACCCTCACACAAAAACCTAGTTAGAGACGCTTAAAAAAATAGAAATTATAAATCAATTAAGTTGAATTAACAAAAACCTATTAAATATATGTATATACATATGATTCTACCTATTTATCATTTAAGTAAATGCACATAAACATCTATTTACCATACCAAGATGATGTGAACAATGACCCTTGATTTATTGGTCTAATACTCTTTTCGGCCTAGTGAGAGATGCTCCTAAAAAAATATGGAATTTATTATATATTAATAAAGCTAAATTGAAAAAAAACAATTCAATATGTATGTACATATGATTTTATGAATATCATTCAAGAACTTTCACATAAACGTATATATACTAGAATGATGATGTAGTGAAAGATGGCCCTCCCATGATTCATATGATACTCAATTGATGCAATATCCCATTTACGCCTCGAAGAATCAACTGGTGACTACCCATGTCATGATCCAGGCCCTCAATATATATATATAGCAATGTGACCTTTAAAAAACCCAAGTTACCTCATGCATTTAAAAATCTTCGAAATTACTATTTGAAAAGATCAAGAATGAAGAAAATTAATAAGACAAATAAATGTGACTATCCAATGGTTTCTTAAAAGCTATTTGGTTTAAATTCTTCATTTCAAATATAGTCAAGACTAAAAACACAAATGTTGAAGTGCACATTTTGAGAATTGAACACTTTTTTTTTTAAACATGTTAGGTTCAGCAAGTTGTGCTTACACGGTGGGGGAACACTTAGTAAAGTATTGAAAGAAACACATGGTCATTAAAAAAACCACATTTATAAATAAAAAAAACACACATATCAAAGATATCTTACAGTGTCCATCAGTAAATTTTTATGGAGAGTTTCTTGATACTGATTTATCTTTCACACACAAATATTGAATTGGCATTGCCCCATACAATACATCACTAGACATCCTATGAATATTTGCACAATGACTTATACTAAATGATTGAAATTGACTCAAAATAGTTTTTGCTTCTCCATGCAATTGTTTTAATTTCTTCTTTTTGACTTGGTACATGCCTTTCATCTAGTTGCATAGAAGTTTGGAATTGGTGATTACTACAATTCCATTGGATGCATACTTCCTAGTCGTTCCTAAGCCTTCTATCAGTGCAATATAATATGATTCATTTTTTTTTCCTTCCAAGTACATTCCATTTCCTCTGGAGGACTTTGTTTGTCACAATATTGTATAGAAAATAAGTAATCATGACTTCTCCGATATTGCGATAATAAGAAACTTCTATGCATAATGTCCATTTTTCAACCATGTTTAATGGATTTTCTCATAACCATAAAAAATAAATTCAATAAAATGAATAATTTATTTATTTTTTGCAAATGTCTTAGATTATGGGATAATGATGAAAAATACATATATATTGTGGTGGAATGATGGAATATTACATGATCTATTGGGTTGAGCTACCTAGTGGAATAATAATGTTAGTTTATAAATCAATGCAATTCAGAAAATGCCTTGATAAATGTTCTGATGTTGGAATGCACAAGAATAAGATTCAAACACATGCTACACTACATTGATTTTGGATGATGAGAAAAATTCTTTTCATCATAAAAAATTAATGTGATTTTCAACTCAAGTTAGTGTTGAAATATGGAAACAAGAATATTCCAATTCAATTTGTCCTTGAATTGAATTGTGAATTAAAATCGAATTTAGTCTTAACAACTACTTGGAAATAATTAATTAATTTCTTTCAAATTAATTAGTTGGATAAATTCAAGGTAGAAGTCTTTCTGAAGTCTTGCAAGATATATCGCTTAAATTAAGGAGATAAGATTGAGTTATATTTGAGTTGTAATTAGTTAACTTAGTTTAGTGAGTTATGTCCAGTTAAATTAGTTCCAGAATGTTTGAGGAACTAATAGAGAGTTAATATTCAGTTGATGTATGCATGCACTCAACTAGTGCTACTCCAGTTAACTAAAGATTCCCTCATCAGAAATTCATGCATGTCTATTCCGAGCATGACCCAGTTGAGATTAATGTCAAAGACATTGTACTATTAGTTGCATGTGTTTTCTTATAAAGAAAATTCATGCATGCATTCAAGGTAGTATCCTTGAGTATTGAACAGTTTTGGAGGAGGTCTTCCACTTGGTAGAAGGAAAAACATCCACTAGGAATAGCGCAAAGAAATAGGAGCTTGGAGGGAAGAGAGGAAGGCTAGAGAGCATCCAAGATTTCCTGTGAGCAACTGTGAGGATTGTACTGAGAGTTAGCTAGCTGTGAGATCTAAGGCTTTGTATAATTCCTATGTATTTCTGTCTATAAAATAATACAATAGTGTGGGGTTTTTAGTTGAGGCTTTCCCCAAAGTACTTTCATGTGTATTGTGCGATTGATTCTTCTTCTTCTCATTATATTGTTCAACTCAATCATGAAGCTTCTGCAAATTGATAGTAGAAGTAGGTTATAGTATTATGCTGTGATTTATATTGCATTATCGGGTTAACCTACCATTAGATTTTCTACATGGTATCAAAGCGAGATTTGTAGAGAAATTTCTACATGGGATGGAAGATGTGAAAAGTATACTAAGAAGAGAATTCAAATTTTTAAGTGTGTGGTTGCAGGTGCAAATTGAATTCATATCATACCTCAAGGTTGGCTAATGGAATTTTATGGCTTGAAACTTGAGTATGCCTTGGAAGGTAGCTCGAATTACATAGTATGGAGGATGTATTAGAAGACAATGGCTTGAAGGATTTTGTTGATCAAGAAATCCTAAAGCTAGCTTCAACTAATGCATGAGAGTTGGCTGAGTGGAAGAAGTGTGTGGTGAAGGCAGGACGGATCATCCTTGAGGGAGTTCAAGACCATATTTTCTTGAGTATTCATGGGAAGGATACTCCATTTTCAATGTTGAAGGCATTGAAAGACCTCTACCAAAACAATAGCAACTAGAGGAAATTGGTGCTCAAGGATAAGCTTAAAAGAATCAAGATGGAGAAAGGTGATACTATTTCCACATATCTGAATATGCTCACCACCTGCAGAGATGAGCTTGGAAATGTTAGGATATTCCAACATGTAGGAATAGTTAAGTATAACTTGGTCTAGTATAAAGTTAGGTAAAGTGTGTTTCTTTACTATGTACATTTGTAACTTACAATCCGATGGTTACGATATGTAGTGATCCGACGGCTCATTCTCTCCTCAGTATTACCGACACTTGATTCGTAGCTTGACACCCGATTGGTCCATGAATTCTATTTAAATCGCATGGAGGGTCATTTGTAGGTTCACTGTGCATGAGAGAAGCTTATGTAAATTTTCATTCTTTTATTAGTAAATTGCCTGTAGTAGCCACGTTGGCGCAGGTCGTGGACTGTTTCCCTCTCTGAGGGTTTTAACCATGTCAAAATACTGGTGTATTGATCTGTGATCTGTTTGTGAGCGGTGTCCTTTTGGTGTTCTGTCTGAGGAACTTACCCTGTAAATTCCTACAGGAAGTGTGGGAATAAATATTGCCAATGATGATATGGTGAGCCTCACTCTCATTGGCCTTCCAAAGAGTTGGAATAGCTACCAGGACTCTATGAATGGAAGGGAGAAACTACCAGATTGGAAACAACTGTGGTTGGATCTTATGCAAAAGGAGATCAGGAGGAGCACACGAGATGGTTCTTCAACCAAGAATGATGATGAAGAAAATCTGGCCTTAGAAAGTAAGGAAAGGAAAGGGAAGGGGAAGGCTTCCCATTTCAAATCGAATTCTTCTAATGGAGGGAAGAAGGGTGACATGTCTAAAGTAAGATGCTTTAATTGTCACAAGATGGGACATTATGTGACTAAATGCCCATAGAATAAGTCCAACAAGGAATCCTGAGAAGGATCGAAAGGTGAGGCATTAGCCTCTCAGTTCGTAATGGACTTTACCCTCATCACAAGCATGGTGTCATCGATGATGGGTTGTGTTTGGTATCTTGATAGTGGAGGCTCACTCCACATGATCAGTGATAAAAGTTTATTGAGTGTCTTAGAGGAGAAAGACCTCAAGATGCGGATAGAGATGGGTGATGATGGAAGGTATAGTGTTTCAGGAGTGGGCATGATTTCTTTTCAAATGGATCATGGAGCTCTTATCACCTTGACAGATGTGAAGTATGTTCCTAGACTGAAGAAGAACTTGGTATCAATCATGATGTTGGAGGACAAAGGCTGCGATTTTGTCTTCAATAAAGGAAAGTTGTTCCTAAGACACATAGCCATGGGTCATACAAAGAGGATAGGGATTCGGGTGAAAAATCTCTATAAACTAGAGGTAGATGATTGTGCAACATTGAGTACAAAAGTAAAATTGGTGCAAAGCTAAGACATTGGAGAGTTGTGGCATAAGAGGTTGGGCCATTTTCATCATGGGCCTTTGAAGATAATGTAGTAGATATCTACAGGACTTCCCAGAGGTAAACTTGATCAAGTTGACACATGCAAAGGTTGTACCTTGGGAAAGTACACCAATTATTCCTTTCATGATCAATAAAATCGAGCAGAGGATATCTTAGAGCGAGTTCATACCGATGTGTGTGGACCATTCTTGATGACATCCACATCCAAGAAAATATATTATTTTATTTTCATTGATGACTATTCTCGTAAATGCTGGATTTATTTCATGCGAAATAAGGAACAAACCTTCATAGAGTTTTGTGTGTTCAAAGCTTTGGTGGAGAAAGAGTCAGGGAAGAAGATCAAGGCCTTGAGAAGTGACAATGGTAGAGAATATGTCTCTCGAGAGTTTAAGGACTTTTGTGTAGCAGAAGGAATTAAATGATAGTTGATAGCACTTCATAACCCACAACAGAATGGGGTGGCCGAGAGGAAGAACAAAACTATTGTAGGGGCAGCATGGGAAATTCTATGTAACCAATGCCTAGCACTTCACTTGTGGGCTGAGGCAGGCAACACAACAATCTATTTTAAAAGTAGAAGCCCACATCGCATACTTGAGATGAAGATACCAGAGGAAGCTTTCTCTGATAAGAGACCAAATGTGGGTCACTTCAAGATCTTTGGCTCATCGGTATATTTCCATGTGACAAAGGATGCATGGAAGAAGCTTGAGCTGACAGCAGAGTTGGGGATACTTTTGGGGTACACTGATACACCTCACAACTATCGGGTGTACTTACCTACCAATTAGAGGAGAGTGGTTTGTAGAGATCTCAAGTTTGATGAGCAGAAGGCCATGCGAGTTTCCCTTGAGAGGGAGCTCCAATTACAAGTTGTGGAGGACTTGTTGGTTCCTAAGGAGGAGGAGCTTGAGACCGATGTAGAGTAGCCGCATGCAAAGGTTCCAGGAGTGAAGAAATCCACTCAAGTAGTGTTTTCCAGAGATGGATGGAAGCACACAAGAGAAGCTGACATATTTTGGAGGATGTGAGAGAGAATGTGGGAGCACCATCTTCTCAGTGTAGACAGAGGAGGTCACCTGAGAGGTACATTGGGTACATGGCCCTTGTTGGGGAATGTGTTGAGACCGAGCCATCTTCCTTTGCGGAAGCAGCGCAACAGCTGATTTGGGTTGATGTTATCATCGAAGAGTATGTCTCCATAGTTAGTAATAGTGTTAGGGAGATGGTTTCGAGACCAGAGAACAAGTCACTTGTGAGTTCCCATTATCTTTACAAGGTAAAGCAAGTTGTTGATGATAGTGTGGAGAAGTATAAAGCAAGATTTGTGTCCCGGAACTTTTCACAGGTCAAGGAGGATCATGTTGTTGCAGTGTATATTTTGACAGAGGAGCAAGATGTTGACATTTTGACAAAGGAATTTTCAAAGTTTAAATTCGAGTTCCATAGAGACAGGATCGGGGTCGAAGATAATCCCTTTCTTGTTGAGAGGGAGTGTTGAAATATGGCAACAAGAATATTATAATTTAATTTTTCCTTGAGTTGAATTGTGAAATAAAATCGAATTTAGTCTTAATAGCTACTTGGAAATAATTAATTAATTTGTTTCAAATTAATTAGTTGGAGAAATTCAAGTTAGAAGTGTTTCTGAATTCATGAAGAGTTTTCATTTAAATTAAGGAGATAAGATTGAGTCATATTTGAGTTGTAATTAGTTAACTTAATTTAATGAGTTAAGTCGAGTTAAATTAGTTCGAAAATATTTGAGCAACTAATAGAGAGTTAATAGTCAGTTGATGCATGCATGCACTCAATTAGTGCTACTCAAGTTAACTGAAGATTCCCTCATCAGAAACTCATGCATGTATATTTTGAGAAAGACCCAATTGAGATTAATTTCAAAGATAGTGTACTATCAGTTGCATGTGTTGTATTATAAAGAAATCTCATGCATGCAGTCAAGGTAGTATCCTTAAGGATTTCACAGTTTAGGAGGACGTCTTCCACTTGGTAGAAGGAAAATCATCCACTAGGAATAGCGCAAGGAAATAGGTGCTTGGATGGTAGAGAGGAAGCCTGGAGAGTAGCCAAGATTTCCTGTGAGCATCTGTGACAATTGTACTGAGAGCTGGCTAGCTGTGAGAGCTAAGGCTTTGTATAATTCCTATGTATTTCCACCTGTATGATAATACAATAATGTAGGGTTTTTAGCTGATGCTTTCCCCAAAGTATTTTCATGTGTATTGTGCGATTGATTCTTCTTCTTCTTATTATATTTTTCAACTCGATCTTTAATCTTACACAAATTGATAATAGAAGTAGGTTATAGTATTCTGCTTTGATTTATATTTCATTATTGGGTTAACCTACCATCAGATTTTCTACATGGTATCAAAGTGATAGTTGTAGAGAAACTTCTAGAGTTAGGGCCTCTAATCCTCTAATAGTTACTCCCATGACTCTTCATACCCCTAACACTAAAATAATTATTAGTACTTCCATGCCTAATGACATTCCTTCACTATTCAATGAAGCTTATAGTTATCATGAGAATACCAATCCTTGAAATTAGATATAAATTGCCATGTTTATCAAGTTTGGACTATACCGAAGGTTAACCTATCAGTGGATATTTTCCATCATGCCATTTATGATTTTTTTGGAAAAATTTCCACATGTAAAAAGTTTATACCCATATTCAAATCAATAAACATCTAATTTCTAATGGATTCCATATTCTATATAAGTGATTCAATACTTTCCTATGATTCAATAAGGTTTAATCGTCAATCATTCCTCTAAGTACACTGAGATCCATAAACCCTATATTTATCTTCAATATTAAGATAAAAGAAACATTACAATTCTCATTGCATAAGATCATTGGCTTTCTTGCCTAAATCCATGGATTAAAACATCAACCAAAATTTCTACATATTGGATGTTATTCCTAGATAGGACAAGTGAATAAGGAAATAATGTGAATTGGAGAGTTATTTTGGAAATGAGTTGTCATGTTGGAAACAAATTGTTTATACCTACTTATATGAGTGATTTCTCAATAACTTTATTCCTCGTATTTTCTTGGTTATGGTGATAGATCATTCTTTCCTGGTTGTATACTTAGTTTATATGTTCGAGTAAAGTGATTTGCCTAGTTGTGTGTAATATGATAGAAAAACATTTATCATTTCTTTGATGAATGTCTAAAGGTTTTTCTCATTTATTGTTCTTTGCAGATGATTGATAATTAGAATGGATGCTTCTAATTATTAAATGTAATGGAGGAAGAAGAAATGTTGAGTGCTGCATAATTTTCCAGTGACATCCAAAAATTCAATATCATCGAAACATAAACATTTCCATTTAACTTTGCCAACTAAAGCACATTCAAAATAAAAAATAATCATTAAAGCATACTGAATTCTCTACGTATAACAAGTGCATTCAACCTCAATGAATGAACGGTTGATACCAAATCATAATTCTTGTCATGGATCACATTTCTCCCCTAATTCTCATGGTTTGTCAAATGTCTCAAGGTTATTAGGCTAATCATGCATGTGTTTTCCTAGAATTATTTTTTCTCCTCTTACTTTCTTTAATTATTTCTCACACTAATGCCCATGATGCATCTAGGAAAGTAGGTTTCTTGCAATTTCATCCAGTCTATAGTTGATTTATGTGATGATTCTTTTGCATGCATTGAAGAGAATAACCTTGTAGAAGCTTTGTCCACATTTGTCACCACCATTTCTCGTAGACTGAAATGAACTTAGAGGCTCAAGACAAATCATGTCTTAAATTCTAAAAATGATGCAGTGTTTCTTCAAGGTTCAATGCAAACATAGGAAGGTATATCAGTATGACTCCTCCTAAAGGTTTGGAAATACCCAAACATGCATTTTTCTTTTTTGAAGGATATCACAGATGTGATTTTATCACTACTAATTATAAACAGTCAGAAAAGTAGTTTATTATGCAATTAAAAAGGGTTAATGCCAGTGCACTTCATTTTAAGTTGGAATAAATGTCCAAATACTATGATATCGATTTAACGAGGCTCATAAATGGAGATTTTCTCTCCCTTTTAAAGCATTTTGCATTGCCAAAGTTATAGTGTTATAAAGACTTGGAGAATTCAATTAAATTTAAAGATTTCTAGTGTTATAAAGACTGAAAAATTTAATAACATTATCAATATTTTGAGGTTAAATTTCTTAGTATTTTTTTGTATTTATTAAATTTGTTTAACATTGATATTATAATATTAAGGTTCACATTGTTGTTTCTTCCTTTATAACCATTTCATTAATTTTTTCCTATCCATTATGCTCCTTTTAAGTCTTTGATCATGGGTGGTGGCACCACTTGAAACATGGACAACTCTAAACCTACACACAATAACATTCCAAAATTAACATTAAACATAATTACCATTTGTGGAAATATACACATAAACCCACATTAATAATTAATCAAATTATTTCAAATAACATAAGGCATAAGTGCACATCCTCACTCTTTCATCCTTGTCATACAAACTTTACTCAAAATCAAAAGGCACCATGAGATTATATTTGGAATTCTAACTAGGTTTTGGCAATTGGATTTGAGCACCAAAGCAAATCAACAGTCTAGGTGGGGATTTGAAGATTGGTTTCATCATTTTGAAACAATTGCGTATTTTACCTAATTGCTACAATACCCAATTTTGAACGTATTACAATTGGGTACCGTACCTAATTCTGAACTTGTTACAATTAGGTATTGTACATATTTTTCCATGGATGTCATTAGTGACAGTTATGTCCTCTTCTTTCCTCACAGAAACAAATTTCTGTGGCAAGGCATATACATACGTACATATATATTAAAAGCATGACATTTCAAGAAAGGGAAAACAAACACATAAAATTGCCAATTCAGATTTCATATGCTGACATTGGATTTTTCGAAGTAGAAAAGAGGAAATGTGACTTCCATGAAGGTATTCTAGCTAAGAAACTGAATTTTCAAGTTGTTCTTTCACCAGGGAAATTTAGTGAATTTTTAAAATGAATGCATTTAGTCATTGGTTCTCTCAGTTTTTACTGCTCATGGTGAGCCTGAAACTTTTTCCTCTTTGGTTATCTTTGTACTTATGTCTCTCCTTTCTATCATTTTTATATAGAAGATAGTGAACTCAATAATTGATTTTTTTAGATTTTGGAAATATTATAAACACGACAACTCAATAACTTATTTTTCTAGATTTTGGAAATATTATAACAGGTAGTTAAGAGGTTAGTTTCTTTTACTTCAGTTCTGTCAGTCCCTCATGTTCTGAAATATTCTCAAAACTTACAATTAAATTAACTTCAAAAATAAAAAATTTAAAATGGTCCAAAATATGCAATCAAACTATCACTAAACATCCTCGAAAACTACCTATGGTAAAATACCTAATTATAACAGGTTCAAAATTGTTACTATACCCAATTAGGTTCATAATTGTAGCAACTATTTCATAATTCTAATATAATTTAAGCTTCATTAATTTGCACTTCCGTTGAGTGAGAATAATTATTATTATCATGGATATCTTAAATATTTTTAAATATCATTGAAAGATATGAAAAGTGTGCCCAACGAATTTTGTTTGAAGAAGAGATTATAACTAAAGGTGAAAATACAAACTAGATGTTTAGAAAAATAAAAATCCACATAGAATTAAGAAAATAGTTGCAAAATAATAATTGTTATGACTACCTTAGCGCATGATAAAAGAAACATGAATGACATGAAGGCTTCATTATAATTTCGAATGTTAGCAATGCCTTTTTTTTGTTTTTGTGGGGTCGAATGAGGAGGCTAATAGTATTCCTACAGTGACGACGAGGTGCAAGAACTACTCCAGCACCAACTAATCCTACAAAAAACAAACAAAATTAATATATGGAAAAAAAAATTGAAAAAAATTAAACAAAAAAAAATTAAACCTAAATAAACTTAGGATGGCACAAACTTACTCCTAAACACTCAATAGATGAGCTGATGTAAGAAAACTCAAAAAACTCCATGGATGAGCTAGCACAGATAAACACAATAGATGAGAAAAACAAAGTAATGTGAAAAATCTTGAACGTTCAAACATCTCAGATATATACGAAACAAAAATCCATCGAAAAACATTGTTTGGGTGAACGTTTTCAACTAAAAAACTTGTTCGTAGTCACCATATTTTCCCTTCTCTGGAAAAAATATATCACACATTGTCATTAATTTAGATAGTAGCTTGTTTGGTTGAAAGTTAAATTCAAATGTTCAGTTGGAAAAAAAAATATTTCAGTCATAATATTTTTTAGTTCAACCGAAAAATTGCAATTACGAATTTTTCACAAGCGATTCTCATAAAAGTGTAACCCAACTTCACAAGTCGGCCCCTATTCATAGAAATACAATTCATTCTAGTTGGTTGTCTTCTGACGAAAGGGTGAAATTTGTGTTGTTATCTTGTACAATGGATCTTGTGATATGAGTTTTTAATGATTTTATCATTTTCTTATTATGAACCAATGTTTGAGCATTGGTTGGAAATAGATGCATGGAACCATCGAAAGAATGTATTTCTTCTTCTAATAAGAAGGAGTTTCTTTGTGCCATGACAAGTTTATAGTCGTAAAGTGTTGGCTTTGCATTCCTAATGTACTAGAGGAGGCTTCTAAAAGTAAATTGGGCCATGTTATCACCTTATTCACAGAATATAGTGTCTAATGTGATGATTGTGTTGAATGTGTGCCATAATTTGCTTCCATGGGAGGTTCCTACATATAGTGGTATATATTTGACGAGTGACAATTGGTCGAGCTCAACAACTAATATAATGGAACAACCACTGAAAGCAGTGTTTCTTTTTCATGGAAATGATTCTCGAATATGTTCATCAATTTTTCTAAGAATCTTTAGCCCAATGAAGCTCATTTCATCGATTAGTATGTCTTGGATATGTTTAAGTTCTACCCAGAATGTTATAAGAGCGTTGCCTTCTAAGGGCATGAGATCCTTTATGGGAAGGTGGAGGGTAGCATGGATTCTTGTTGCTCATATGTTAAAAGCCACAATAATTGTTGGGGCAAGGATCATGATCAATGAAGGGCATGAGCCAGTAAGGGTCATGATCTTTCCTCTCATGAAATTTATAAGGTGGGATTTTCCTATCAAAGTAGTGCCTTGTATTATCATTCTTAAAGGAGGTGAAATATATTTTTTAGTAAAATGATTGGAAATAATATTTTGTTTGCATTGAAGATAATGAGTCAATGTTCATGAGGCTATGTTTATGTGTTTGCTGAATGTGGTGGACGGAGCGATTATTCTCAATGAACTGTATTCCTTTTTCTTGTAGATCTAATGGGATAGTATTATGAGTCCAATTATGGTTCTCATCAAAACCATGAAGACTAGGCATGTCAATGTCAGTTATGAGGAAGTCATTGGTAGGGTGCGATTGGGAGAGTAATTCCCATTCATTCATGTCCATGGTTTCTCTCAAGAATTGATACTGAAAATATCAAGAAGTGTTACATTTCTTGGTCGATGGCCAAAAGAAGTTTTATATCTTGTGGTTAGGGATGTATAATTTTTATTCAAACCTTCCTCTCTGAACCATGACTTTAGAGTGTGGGTCTGTTCAATGTTAGGATCTACAATAATAATGGATTTTGTTGCAGTGCCAACATTGTTTCCATTGAATTCTCTAGCACAAGCAGAGTTGATTAAAATTATGTTGTTACTTCCTGTAGCATAAAAGGATGAATGGTTTTTTATTCAACATTGAAATTGTCTCTCCAAAAGATGACATCCATTCTATATCCAAAAATTTCTTGAAGGTGCATTGTTTATTTAGTAATTTTAGAGCTGCCTTTTCTACGTGTAGTGCATGGACTGGAAATGCTAGTAAAAATACCAACAATATCATTAATTGAGTTTATGTTTGTTGTTCTGGTATTATTGATTGATTTATATGTAATCCATCGTTAGATTGCATGGTCTTTCACTAGAAACTTGCTTTATGGTAGATATTGTATTTAACAAGATCTCCTAGTCATTGTTTAAGTGGTTATATTGCCTACTAGCCATTTTAAAATTTCATTTTGAGACAACGTAGACATTTCCAACTTGGATTTCAACAAAGAAAGATTCACCAACATTTTTGAAATAAGTGATGTGTATTTCTCCACCTTCAAGATCGAACGGGTCAAAGATAAACACTTTACAATATCTGTATTCATTTTGAAAGTTACGAAGAGGTGTATTTCTTTGGGCACAACCTTTTGTGGACCAATTTGAATGGTAATGGTTTAGATATTTCATGAGAATATGCACTCGAGTGATGGATGGATTTGGAAAATAAGGAAAGGTTCAGTGCCTTTTTAATGAAGGACCTTCGTTTGATGAGGAGGCAATGACTTCTGGAGAAGTAATCAGGATAGTCAAATTCATTAGATCCTTAGTTAAAGGTGAAAATGTAGCAATAACCTCCAAGTCTAGTAGCATTATAGATCTACATGGTAGATCATAGCCATGGGAACAATTGTAAGAATTGAAAGTGGTATGACGAAATATATGTAAAGTTTAAATTGGAAGTATGTAACGAACTTACTTGACACATCGACATATGAAGTACTCCATTGGTTAACATCCATAATATACCCATTTTTAAGAGATCCTATTGCAACGAGGTCATTGAAATATGTTGGAAACATAATTTGTTTCATATGTGTGCCATCAGAAATGGTGGTGCAATAATGTAGGGTTGAAATTTGCATTGATTGAATAGCGTTGAGTTCAACAATTTTTAGCAATGGTTGAATATGAGTAAACACATAAAGAAGTGAGAAGATAACATACTCAGTAAGTTTTGTTGTCATTTTCTGAAAGAAGAGATGATAGAACAAGTACAATAGAGTACAAAACTCATCATATAATAAAAGGTGGTTTCTATTTTAGGATTGTTTATATGTGGTTTTTTTGGTGTTAGATGTTTAAGATCAATAGGATTCCTATAGTTCTACATGGAAACATCCTAGTATTCTAATAAGCTAAGGGGAAACAAGAATGTTCATATTCATTCTAACTCAGTGGTTATCTAGACTTGTAAACAACAAAATGGTTTTTTGATGCTAGTATGAAAATAAATGCTATAAGATTTTCATTTCTAGACTATTCTACTTGATTTTTTAAAATAATGTAACCCCTTATAGATCATGTTATGTTTATTTTGGAAGAATGTAAAACGTAGTATTAGGATAATTTAAACACATTAAATATATATTTTCCCCATGCCCACATTATAGAAAATATATGTTTTGATTTCAAATTTTGTAATATCAAGAATATTAGAAAAAAACTTGGAAAAGAATGAACTAAAAGGTAAACACTAATATATCAATGAAAAATAATCAAATATAACAAATAAAATATTAATATATATAGTAACTTAATGCACTATAAATCTTACACCAAACAATTTATATGCATAATAATGAAAAGTATAATGTTCTCTTTTGTTAGCTAAAACCATGGCATTTTGAATTGATAACATTCACAAAATCGTGCCTTCAGAGTAGACGATATTCCTAAGTATTCTATGCCCCATTAGAATTAAATGTATAATGTTTAACTCTAGATGGGTGGAATTATGCTAGCTATAGAATCCTCTTCTTTGCTTTCCATCTATTAAATTGATAATTGTAGTAACTTATTTCCAACATTTTTTTAGCTTTTGGAGAACTACATTGGTTGTAGAATTGCTAAGTTGGCCTAAAATATTTTTTTAATTATATGCATATGTAGCTCTAACATTTTTGTGAAAAATCTAATCTTAGTCTGTTCAAAAGTTTGATAGTTTATCCTGTTGATTAGTTTATTTCAGGGTTGTTGGTACCACTGAGTAGAAGAAGTAATCATTCTAGATTTTATGTTGGGTAGTTTTTACATATGATATTTAATCAGGTAAGCTTTAAGGAAGACTTTTAATCTAAATATTACTTCCTTATGGAGGTTAAATCATTGCAAATGTAAGTTTCCAAGACATATAGAGAATTGGAGGAGAAACGTCTCGAGTTATTGAAAGAAAATTAAGAGCAGGAAAAGATGATTTTATCATTGTAAAGAGAGGAATATTCTCTTGAGAATGAGAAACATTTGTTACATTAGAGTCTCAATAATGAATCCCACAAATGTAAAGAAATTTCAGTCAAGTGTTTGAATAGTGATCAAAAAATCATGTACCTAAGGATTCATTCACTGGGATTGGAGATAGAGTTTGCATTATTGAATTACACATATGATGAAGTAGTTGTTGAACTAAATAAGTCTAAAGAAGGGACGATTAAATTATAAAATTATTCCCACAAAATCCATGAAGAGAAAGAAGCTTTAAATCAAAACTTGATGTTAGAGGTCTCCATCAAGAAGGAACTTGAAGAAAAATGATTGTCAATGAACTCTTATTTTGTAGAACTGAAGGAATCTTCTTCCAAGGCTGAAAAAAATAGTTATCTTACAAAGACAACTTTTAGATGTAGCAGAGAAAAAGGAAAACCAAATCTTTGATATGCAATGTGATATTTGTTCCATGTTCATCCAGTTATTGATCTTCAAGATCAACTATTGTCCATTACCATTCAAAAATGGTTCCTTGAAGATAAAAAACTAAAATAGAGAAAGAAATACCAATTAATGATGAAGGATAGAGGCATCTTAAGGGCATAGTCTAGGAATTGGAAAGATATTTGGATTTGGTGAACAAGGATGTTGAATCATCCAGAGCCATCGTAGTGGAGAAACAATCTCACTTAACTGATTTATAGTACCATCTTTCACAGCTTGGCGACACAAAAAGGTTCACCCTTGAAGAAAACAACTCTTTAAGGATTGAACTAAATAAATGTAAAATGGATTCAAAACAAATTCTGTAGAATTTAGACAAGAGAAGGGAATTGCAGAGTGCTTCAAAATCTGTGAACAAGGATCTTGAATCCATAGATATTCAACTGTAGCAATTGATTGCTAGACATCAGGATTTGTAGGAACATGTCCCTGAAATGGAAAAGCAGACAGTGTGCATGATAGTGAAATTACACACAATTGGCGTGGAAAGGGAAACACTAACAACATGCATGAAAATGGATAACCAAAAGGTTTCCATGCAAATGGAAATAAAAATTAGTTAATGATGAATAATAGAGACATATTAAGGGCAAAATCTGACAATTGGAAAGATTTATAGATTTTTTCAACAAGGATATTGAATCATCCAGGGCCAAAGTAGTGGAGAAAGAGTGTTAGTTAACGGATTTACAATACCATCTTTCACACTTTATTGACACCAAAATGTGCCTCCATAATGAAAACAACCCATTAAGGCCTGACTAAATAAATTTATAATAGATTCAGAACAAATTCTGTAACATTCAAATAAGAGAAGAGAATTGGAGAGTGCTTTAGAATTTGTCAACAAGGATTGAAACCTTCATTTATGTTTCCTTCAACTCTAGAAGGCCAAGGATTTTCTTTTTTACTGATTTCATTCTAACATAGAATTTAAGAGGCAAGAGGAATTGTATATAACGCCAATACTAGAGTAAAATTGGCTAGGAAAATTTTATGGTATAAGAATATCTAATCCACATTGACAAGACAAGAAAATGAAAGTGGGAACACCAACCATAAGTGTGCCATTAGCCCATAGAGTAAGGTATGTTTGGAATCTGGATTTGGTTTCTCTTGCAAGTTGTTAGAGGGCTATAGTTCTAGCCAAGAATAGCATCCAAATTTCTCTTCGATATTTGGGCTAACGTATCTTCCCATCACTAGAAAAAATGACCACAAAACCATCACCAGTTTAGGAAACACACTGGAAATTTGTCCCTAAGGAAATCCCCTTCAGACAAATTAAAGATACCCTTTCTTACTATTTTTGTTTCACTAAAAAAACCCTAATGCCTTCACTTTTTCCTAAGGAACCAAATATGGAGCTAAGAATGAAGCTCCTACAATTCATCCTAATGGACAAGCCTCTAAATATAAAGCTCAGGCCATTGGAGAGCAAGTAGGAAATAGTCAGCCTAGAGCCTAGTACACCTAGTTCATATAAACCATGAAAGCCTATTTGTTCATTGACTCCTAAGACTGGTTTGGTGAAGGATGGCTTTGGCTTCCTGAAGGATTTCTCACTAAATTCAGAAATAGAGAGGGAGTGTCCAATGCAAGCAATAGAGAGAATGTATTGATGCCCACATGCTTTTCTCTGTGTTTAGTATGGATTGAAGCCTTTGTTTATGTTTCCGTCAATTGTATAAGGCCAAGAATTTTAATTTTTACTTCTTTCAATTGTTGGGTTTACTAGATACAAAATTCTTTCACTCACTTAATGAAGGTCCATGTCATAGGTTAAAATCTCAATAGATAGATCCAACCACACTTGTATATGAAGGTTTGATCAAGCCTAGAGAACTAATCCTAGTGTCTGGGTATTTTCTTCCAAAAAATAAGAAATTTTTCAATATCATTTAAGATTCTAGATAGTTTCAAACAAAGGATCATGGTTACTAGGTGCATGATATGTGATTAATTTTATTAGTTTCAATCCCACTTGATCACTTATGTAAGCATAAACGTATGCAAAGAATGCTAAGTGGATCATTCAAGAATATGACAGAAAATGGTGCTTTGACATTGATACCTCATACTATTAATCGAAATTCACTTTCAATAGTCATAAATTACAAAGTCATGGAGATTAAAAAATTTATTTACGAAAAAATCAATCAAAACACCATGCAAACTTACTTCTACAAAATATGGATGAATCATGTGCATTGATATTTTGGTGAGTTGGAGCTACTGCCACATGATAATACAAGAGCTTACATATAGTGGTACAATGGATTATCTAATAAGTCATATATGACATCTATTATTATGGTAATGGTAGTAGTGCTAAAGGTTTAATCACATCAACTAACTGATGTGAACATGTACTATTACTTAACTTATGGACATAGTTCCTTATTCATGCACCAAAATATGAAATAACACCCAACAAAACTCAGCAGCGATATATATAATTGAGGTGGTATTTCAGTATGGCTATCCTACTCATTTTGTTATTACAAGGCCAAAAGGGCCATGCCCATTAAATACTTCATAGAAAACAATGTCCTTTTTAGAGCCAATGTTCTGCAAGAAGAGATTAAGAAAATTAGTTCATGGCTATAAAATGTTACATGAAATTTTTCCACCATGCTTATTAAGAAAATATGTTTATGGTTATAAAACGTTACATCAAAACTTGCCACCTTGGCTTTATAATGATTACTATTCCCTAAAAAAGTGATACATGTGCCCACAAGGATCATATTTTTGTATCTCCAACTAGACAATGTTCAACAAATCTAGAGGTATATTTTCATAGAATTTTCTTGTAATTCTTGCAAAACCTTCAATATTTCGAGAAGAAGATGCTTACCAAATAACTTACTCGTTTTGGTGGGAGGGAGAAAATGAGGATGTGAACCTTAAAATTCACAAACCAGTGTTGCATGTGCGTTTATATCTTACTAGATTCACAATACCATGTAGCCAAAACTAGTCCATGCTGCCACAGAGCCACGTAGTAGTGACTACTCCCAGGAAAGCAACTACTGTAGCCATCACCACCGTACGTCGATGGATTCTTTAAATGCAAGGAAGAAGAATACCATGCCTAAATCAATTTACAAAATGGAAAAATAGAGATTTTACCCCTGAAAACCAAAATGGAAAAATAAAAAGGATTTTAGTATATTCTTATTTTTATATAGTGTTACAATACAATATCTATATCACATAGCATCCATAACAAGTATATTATCATAATACAATACAATATCTATAACTTGCTTTTGGCTCAACTTTGGCTCATTATTTAAGAACTGCAGTGCATGATTATCATAATACAAAATAAATTCTTTGGGCAACAAGTAATGCCTCCATTTCTTTAAATCTTGAACAACAACATGGAACTCTTTATCATAGGATGAGTACTTCCACTTGGCCTTATTCAACTTTTCACTAAAATATGTTATAGGTCTCTACTCCTGCCTCAGTACAGCTCCAATTACTATCCCACTAGCATCAGTCTTAGCTTGGAAATTTTTATCAAAGCTTGGTAACGCTAAAATAGGTTTTTTAGTGATCTTATTTTTCAAGAGATTGAAGTTTCAGTCTACTGCCTCTATCCACTCAAATGGTTTCTTTCTTTCCTTTATTGTTTCAACTATCTGTGACTAAAACTTCTTATAAACTTTCTATAAAAACTTGCAAGACCATGAAAACTTCTTACCTCAAATACGCTCCTTGGAGTTGGCCAATTCAAACTTTCGTGTATTTTTTCTGGGTCCATCTTCAAACCTTCTTCTGAGACTACAAATCCCAGGTAAACAAACTCTTTCTTCAATAAACTGCACTTGTTTAAATTTATCAGCAGCTTCTCTTTTTGAAAAGTATTCAAAACCAACTTTAGATGCTCTAGATGCTGTTTTGTACTCTTATTGAAAATTAGAATATCATCAAGATAAACTATCACAAATTTTCCATCATATTCTTTTAAGACCTCATTCATCAGTCCCATAAATTATACTTGGTGCATAAGTGAGTCCAAAAGGAATCACTAACCATTCATACAACCCACTATTAATCTTGAATGTAGTATTCCATTTATCCCCCTCTCTAATCCTTATTTGATGGTATCCAATCTTCAAAAATATCTTACAAAAATACTTTGACCCACTCAAGCAATCCATCAAATCATTCGTAAGTGGTAGGGAAAATTTTTACCTAATAGTAGTCTTATTTATTGCCCTGGAGTTGATGAACGTGCACCATTCACCACCCTTCTTTGGACTGGCCACCATTGGTACTACACACAGACGTAGGCTCTCCTTTATTAGTCCTCTATCCAACAAATCTTGTGCATGTCTTCCAACTTCTTCATTTTCTTGTGGTGTTAACCTATATGCTTCTTTTTTGGTAAACTTGCACTAGATATTAAATCTATGTGTTGGCTAATACTTCTATTTGGTGGCAATGAATTTGGCAATTCATCAACAATAATGTCAAAATAATCATTTACCAGGTTCTTAATTTTGACAGGAAAATTATCTAAATTAGTAGAAGTCAAAATTACCTTGGGTTTACCCATAACATCAAAATGCATTTCCTTCTCCTTTTTGACTTCACGCAACAACTCTTTTCCACTGATCATCAAAACATTATTTCCAGTCACTCCTTTGTTCACTTCATCATTCAAAGGAAACAATGTGTGCTTCTTCATATCCTTCTCTAAAATGTATGTGTTTCTTCTACCATCATGAATGGATTTCCTATCAAACTTCCAATGTATTCCCAGCAATATATCGCACACATCTATTGGCCTTACATCACACAATACCACATCTTTATATGTACCAATTTGTTTCTCCACTCTACATTGTTTTGTCACCATGAGTTGATGTCCTTTCTACAACCAGGACACTTTGTAAGGAGTAGTGTGAACCATCTTAACCAACCCCAATTTCTCTACCTTCTCTATGGAGACAAGATTGTCAGTGCTCCCACTGTCAATCATGACCTTGCATCATTTCTCTTTAGACTTACACACAGTCCTGAATAGACTTTTCCTTTGAGCTGGTTCATTTACTTATTTTTCTGCCTTAAGAAACACTCTTTTTAACAATAAAGGCTCTCCCACCTAAAGTGGCTCTTCTTTCCCCTTGACCTGATGGTTTTCTTCTTTTGTCTCATCTATATTTATATTCATTTGATTTGTTGGTTTTCTTTTAGGACAGTCCCATGACATGTGTGTATTAACCACATTTGTAACACTGTATTTTTCATCCTCTCTTTCTAAATCTTGCTCTACTAAAGTCTCCCCTCTCTGGTGATCAATTACTTGAACCTTCTGCTTCATTCTGAGAATTCTAGAATCTTGGTCTAGAAGCTCCTCTTCCTCTTACTGGACCTTTACCTCTTTTTCTCTAACTTTGTTTTTTCTCAATATTTTCTCCTCTTCTTTCAAAGCTACTTGATAGGCACCTTCAATTGTCTTTTCAAAGCTACTTGATAGGCACCTTCAATTGTCTTCAGACTTAGCAAATTGATTTCATCTTATATGTCATATCTCAATCCATTGATATACTTGGCTACCTTTTCTATCTCATCTTCACCATGTCCTGATCTAATGCTTAGCTTGTAAAACTCCTTTGTGTACTCTTTGACATTCATCTGTTTCTGTCTTAAGCTTTGTAACTGTTTGAAAAGGTTTAACTGGTTTTATTTAGGCATATATTTACTTTTTCATTTACTCACCCTCACACTGCTTAATCTTTAGTTTTCCCTTTCTTTCTCTGGATATTTGTAGCTCATCCCACCTGATGGCTGCATGACCTTTCAATCTAGTAGCTTCAAATTTCACCTTATTTTTGTCTTGAACCTCCTCATAGTCGAAATACTTACCTAATGAAATCATCCAATCCATTACCTCTTCCACATTAAGGTTTCCTTCATATAGAGATATTTCCACCTTCGGTCTTCCACTTGCTTTTGCCAACATCTTGAAAACATTGGTTGCTTCACTTTCTTCCTCTTCTTATTCATTAGAAGATTCTTCTTGAGCACTAGCATCTCCCTCATCAGGTGATCTTATTTGAACGGTTTCCATTTCTTCCATTCTTATGCGAAGATGTTTAGTTCCTCAAGGAGAACTACATTGGCTATAGGTCTTCCCCAATCAATGCTAGCTCCTCCTCTCCAGGGTGGCATATTTGTTGAAGTTCTAAGAACAAAACTATGCTCATGTGCTTTGATACCAAATTATGGCCTACCAAGGCCAAATTTCCCTTTGTGGATCACAAGAGGTTAACATCCTCTTTCAATAAATAGTCTTAAACCCCCAAATCATACCATCTTCTGCTTCTCCCCTGTTCTGCAATCACGTAGACTTGATGTTCTAGAAAGCATATGCATCCACAACAGATTGAAAATTTATGCATGAAACCATAAATCTTAGTTCCTTTTGACACTTACACATCACCATGGTCTCGACTTATATGATCCCCTATTCTATAGATCTCATGATTTGTTAAAAAGATCTGGATACCCAACCAATCTACGTGAGAAAAGACTAATCACAAAGACGAGCTAAAGATTCAACTTATTCTCATGTAAATGTTACATATAGAGTATTAATTCCCCTCTTCTTTGTTATTAAAATTACACACCCCATGGTTTGGTCAAATTCTAATCACCATATCCTCAATGGACTATCTCAATGCAACCTCCAAAAATATTGCTCCCAATAGTGTTTTAAAGTCCCCTCTATGCCCTGCTCATGCCAGATCTATATTGGTGGCTAAAAACTTACGGCAAATTCTAACTACCAAAATCTGCAATCAACACAAAAAATCAATCTTATAAATTTATTCATCAATGCAAAGTGATGCTAGATACAAATATTTTTCTTAAACAAACTATGTATTGAAAAACTAAAACCCAAAGATAACTCTTTCCCTTCATGGCCTGATTTACATTGAATCTGGGTTCTCCCAAGGCCCTACCCATTATTTCTATACCCATTATCCTTATTCGAAGGGATTTACAACCATATCCTATTCGAATCCTCCAACAAATAAATCCCTAATTAATTGGACTATAAAACACCTATATTAACAAATTCAATGAGTTCATTGCCAACTTTGCATTCTTAACAACTTATTACAGACTAATAATAAAAGAAAATTAAGAGGGCCAACCCTCTTTGGTAAATGATTTTGACTAGTCAGGTCAAAGTGAATCGATATAGTTTAATTCTCCTACATCATCCAATCAAGAAAAAGTCAAAATTTTAAAAATTCAAAATGTCAAAAAATGACCATGAACAGATCATTGAGGATGGCATTCCATTAGAATTTCTTAATTGAACTACGCAACAATATCTTTTCCTTGTATTCATCTTTGAGAAAGAGTTCAAATAGATTGTTGGCCTTTCTTTTTGTGCACTCATAAGTTGTTCATTCTAGCTGGTACTAAGTATTACAAAATTATTTTCATTAATATGGTGGGTTTGTTGTTAAGCTAAAAAGATGTGCAAATATCCCAAATACTACTATATTGCAAGGATGTAGCATATCACAATTTTCTTGTTTGTTGTTGATTATACACCTATCGTGTTTGCACTAACTTTTTCTTTTATATGTCACCATTTTACCTTTTCAAATATTTTTAGTGTTATCTTAGGAACATTATTTACTTTATTAAAATCACATTACCATCAATTTAAATGTTTTGTATCTCTTATACATCTCAATAGCTCAAAAAAATGCAATTTATTCTATTTTTCCTATACATGTAGTGGATACAAAACCTATTAAAGCTAACAATGCATGATCCACACATAGTATTTAATATTTCAAGATTTCATTTATTTTAATGCAACTTTTGAAATTACCGCAACTTTATTTGATTCAACATTGTAATTTTCAATTCTCACTCTCTAATCTTTCTCAAAAATCATAAAAAATACAATACTATCTAAAAGTAGACTTTAAGCCAAAGAAGGTAATTTAGAATGTATTTTTTATAATGCATTTTCATCGTATGTTTGCTTTGAAAAAATTTATATTAAAAGATAAGTATCAACCCATATCCATAACATCTCTTCTATACAAGATGATGATCTATTCATGAATGAAAAATGTATACATGTACCATGTTTTATAGTGTGAAATTTTAAGTTATATGATTGTTTTAGACACCTACACCATTTTAAGATTCATGACTCCTAAATTTGCCATGTCTTTATAATTTGTAATTTTATAATTCATTAAACAAGTTGAAAAACAAATGCCACAAAACCTAAAAATCAACCCAAATCCATAAATTATCTTCTACTAACATTATATGAATCATCATGCAAAATGTACCATCTAAACGAAAGTTTACAAAAAATTCTTCATATTCATGAACTTATATGTAAAACCTTTAAGCATCAAACCATGCATCATGAATAATGTAACATGTTTTAAATAATGTTTATTGTTGATTAAACTCACAAAATATCACTTGAAACCTCACATCAAACAAAAAATTAGAAATTAACTAGAACAACCAAGCAAAGGTTGATATGAGAACTTTGGTGGGTAATAATGAAATCCAAAATGGCATGCATTCTACTTATCATTTAACTTGAAACATACATCAATTGAAAAAAATTATGGTGAAATTGTAACTATTACAAAGGGTATCAACCCACTTCCATAGTAGCCTTTCTATACATGATGATGATCTATTCATGAATGAAAAATGTATACATGCGCCATGTTTTATAAATAAATTTTAAGTTATATGATTCTTTTAGACATCTACACAATTATAAGATTCACTCATATGCAAAATGTGCCATGTTTTGTAATTTGCAATTTTATTATTTATTAAACAAGTTTACAAAACAATTTTGAACAAAACCTGAGAATCATATACTAAAATTATAAGAATCATCATGCAAACAATACCAATTAAATGCAAATTTACTTTCCTTGCTTTATGTTCCTGAACTTAAACGTCAAATCCTTTAATCATGAAACCATGCATCATGCAAAATGTACCATGTTTTATAATGTAATTTTATAGTATGTTTGCTTTGAACAAATTTATATTGAAAGTTAAATATTAACTCACATCCATAGTATCTCTTCTATACAAGATGATGATATCTTCATGAATGCAAAATGTATACCATATTTTATAATGCAATTTTAATTTACAATTGTTTCAGACATATACACCATGATAAGATTCATGAATGTAAAATGTACCATGTTTTGTAATTTTCAATTTTACTAATCATCAAAAAACTTGATAAAAAAACATCACAAAACCTAATAATTTGAAGCCAATTCCATATTATCTTCTACTAAAATTATAATAATCATCATGAAAAATGTATAAACTCCAAAATTAACATATTAAAGATTGATTCATTATAAAGAATTTTATTTAAAATATGTCCAAAATTTATATCATTATAAAAGTAAATATAATAAAAAGTGGTCAAATAAAAATATGCATCAAAGAGATCAATTCATAATAAAGGGTTTTACTTTAAATATGTTCAAAATTTATACCATGATAAAGGTAAATATAACAAAAATAACCTCAACTAAAAATTTCCATCAAATAGAATCTCCCTAAAATGTAGGATCTAACAACATCCTCATGCTATCATCAAAATCATGGGTTAGTTACACAACATGTGTAATATGCATATACACATAAGATTGTGTACTTTAAACTTAAATTTTAATGTTTTAAAATTAAATGACAATTTTATCATCGAAACAAAATTTATAAAAGGTTTCAAATTCCATGCAATAACCCATAGTGTTCCCCCTCCATTGCGGCCTCATCGAAGCCATGTACAACACATGTACACACATATATTAAAAATCTAAAATTGCACATGAAAATGCATGAATTCATAATATTAAAAAAAAATTGTAAGAACTTTTTAAAATCATGTAGACATTCTAATCTTCATAGATGACTCAAGTTTCAAATTCCATGTAATACCTCCTGATGTTCACCTTGAATTGGAGCCTTATGGATACCCTGTACAATGAATGTACATGTATATATTAGAAAATTAACTTTCACGTGAAATTGCATAAACTCCCAGTATTCAAAAAAATCAAGTAAAAACTTTTTTAGATTGTCTAGACAATCCAATCCTTGTAACTGACTCAAGTTTCAAATTCCATGTAGTACCTCATGGTGTTCCTCTTGCATTCTCCTTCCCTCCCCTGCCCCCATGGATGCCTTGTACAATACATGTACATGTATAGATTAAAAATTTAAAATTGCACATGAAAATGCATAAACTCGCAATATTAAAAAAGAAAAAAATTGACAACTTTTTCAAATTGTCTAGATGGTTCAATCCCCATAACTAACTCCATTTCTAATGTCGCTGAAGAAGAGAAATTGTATCCACAAACCTAAAATTCAAAAAATTTAAATCTCTAAGATAGAGATCTCATTTTTTAATGAAACTTGCTTCAATTTATAACAAAAATTAAGTGAAATATTCAATACTTGTGATAAGAGAATATTTGACACATCTCCTAATAGGGAGGAAGAGAGTGGTGTTGTGTCAAAAATGCCAAATGGAATGGAAATATGTTAACATTTAATTATATATGTAATTATTTCTTTTATAAATATGTCTTCACAATACCGTTGTAGTAAAAGTAAATTAACAGTATCAACATGAACTTTTAAAAAAAAATTAACATCTCTCAACATATCTTAATTTGAAACTAATCCCAGCACCATGAGATTATACCAATTTTCATTAAAAAATAACTTGCGTACAAATGGTGGACATATGATACATTCGTGTTAGATTATATCCAATATTCTTTACAAAATGTATGTGAATCAACATTAACACATACATTACATTACATTAAGATATCCACCCTCAACATTAACACATACCAATCCCATGCCCTCTTCCCCATGACCAATTAGATCTTCCCAACCATAATAACAAGCCTTTGTATATCCTTTAACATCTTCGGTATTCATATTATCTATCTCCACATATGATTTATATACAAAATTAGCACGTGCATATGCTCGTGCTCTTTGTTGATTTATACTAACATCAATTCTAGACAATGTAGTCTACATGTTGCCTATAATTTCATCCCTTGCTTCTTGACTAATCTGAGAAGTGGCATCCATCTCCAACTACAAAGTGACAATGAAATGTCAATATAATCAAGTTTCATAACTAGAAACAAATTGTACAAAATAATTTTTCAAAATAATGTGGAACCTCGTCATCCCATGGTAGCTTGCCATATGTTGAAAGGAACCTACCATACAAATGGTGGGCTATTTTAGGGTACTTGAAATATTGTACCTTGAGCATCTTTCTTTTCAACCCTTCTCTGAAATTAAACATAGATTTGGTATGTGATTTTGTAACCCTCCTAGTTACCTCCGCCCATTTATTGAGACCCATTTTTTTTTCCTTTCTATACCTCATCATATAAATAAATCCATCAGTTGCTGTCCCAAGGTTCTTTTAAATATAAAGAAATTAACTTAGAGAGGGCACAACCATTTCTAAGCTTTGTCACCTCTCTGCAGGGAGCTCCAAACTCCGAAGATCTTTCTTTAATTTTCATTAATGAGTTATGCACATCTATAACGTACAATGTTGGACATTTCTTTCCCAAGGAAGTTGATTAGTCAACATTTCCACCTCCTCCTTCAATATAATTACATAAATATCAAAACATGCCAATATATTTATACACATGCAAGATAGACATGTAGTACACATATATGTACATACAATTCATTTAGATGTACCAATTTTTTTTTAACATAATATATATATATATATATATATATATATATATATATATATATATATATATATATATAATATATATATAATTTACCAAATGATGAGGATCATGATGATCTAATTGAGATTCATGACCACCCAAATGGTTGAGAACCATCACACCCAAGCACATGAGTTGATTGAACTTTTTGACCGCCAAGAGAATTTTGAGCACCCTCACGTAATGACCTAGTTAGAGATGCTTCCAAAAAAAATTATAAATTGTAAATCAGTTAAGTTAAATTCACAAAATATATTAGATATATGTATGTATATATGATTCTACATATTTATCATTTAAGTAAATGCACATAAACATATATTCACCATACCACAATGATGTAAACAACGGCTTTACATTGGTTGATATGATACTCTCCTAGCCCTAGTGAGAGATGCTCCTAACAAATATGGAATTGATTATCAATTAATAAAGCTAAATTGAAAAAAATCAAATCAATATGTATGTCCATATGATTATATGAATATCATTTAATAACTTTGACATAAACATATATATACCATGATGATTATGTAACAAACAATGGCTTGCCCATGATTCATCTAATACTCTCCTTGATCCATGACCAATCTCGTTGACATGCATAAAAAGTCACCCTCTAGTCAATACATGAGACTCAGTTGATGCACTATCCCGTTTACACTTGGAAGAATCAGTTGATTACTACTCATGTGATGTTCTAGGTCCATGAGATATATATATATATATATATATATATATATATATATCATGACCTAAAACATTAGATATATATATATATATATTTATATATATATATAACCCAAGTTACCTCACGTCATGCATTTAAAAATATTTTAAAATTACTATATAAAAATATCAAGAATTAAGAAAATTAATAAGAGAAATAAATGTAACTATCCAAGGGTTTCTTCAAAATTATTTGATGTAAAATTCTTCATTTCAAATATACTTAAGACTAAAAACACAATGTTGAAGTGCACATTTTGAGAACTAGATACATTTTTTTCTAAAACATGTTAGGTTCACCAAGTTGTTGTTACACAGTGCGGGAACACTTAGTAAGGTGTTGAAAGAAACACATGGTCATTCAAAACGCCACATTTATAAATATAAAACACACATAACAGAGATATCTTACAATGTCCATCAATAAGTTTTTATGGAGAGCCTCTTGACACCAATTCATCTTTGACACACAAATATTGAATTGGCACTCCCTCATACCATAGATTACTAGACATTCTATTAGCATTTGCACAATGACTTATGATAAATTATTGAAATTGACTAGCAATATTTTTTTCTTCTCCATCGAGTTGTTTTAATTTATCCTTTTTGACTTGGTACATGCCTTTCATCAATTTGCACACAAGTTCAAAATTGGTGAATACTACAATTTCATTGGATGCATACTCCCTAGTTGTTCGTAAACCTTCTATCAGTGCAATATAATATGATTCATTGTTTCTTGTGCTTCCAAGTACATTCCTTTTCCTTTTGAGGACTTCATTTATCACAATATTGCATAACAAATAAGTAATCACAACTTGTCCTGGATTGGGATAACAAGAAACTTATATGCATAATGTCCATTTTCAGCCATTTTTAATGGGTTTTCTCATCCCCATAAAAACAAATTAAATAAGATGAATATTTTTTATTTATTTTTTACAAATCTATTAGATTTAAAGAATTGAAACTATATATAAAAAAATCATATAGTATAATTAAATTTAAAATAAAACTATGATCACCTTGATTAGGATACAAGTGGGAAATCTTGATCATCTCAACAAGTAATGGGTGCTCTATAGATCCCAAGCTACCCCTATGCCACCATCCACATGCATGAAGTACATGGAGGGGTGGCAGATTGCATGATCACAATCAATGCAAGGTGGGAAGTTGGTTATGGAATGAAAACTCGGAAAGTTGCTAGCTTTTTTGTCAGTGAGATTGTTAAGAACTATGTCTACGATTTCTTTTGGTAGAGTATTGGAGTCAAGCATTTTTGCAAGCCATTGAAGAATTATGCAGAGGCATTTAGAAGGGCTTGGGTTTTCCTATAGTGGGTTCAGGTCAGTGGCCTCGGGTATGTTCTCTCACTTTTCACATATCCCTTTCTCATGGCTCATCTTTTCTTGTCTATGAATTTCATGGAAGAAGGGATGCACCATGAATAGGTGGTCTAGAATATTTATTCCCTCGAAGAGGGCCTTGTTGTTAATGAATTATTTGGAAGTTGTTTTTCTTATATTCGTGTGTCTGTGTTTTTTTTAGTTTCATTGGATCACATAGGCATTTTGTTGGTAAGGCCTATGGGCCACCCATGGTATCTCTGGTTATGTGATTGGAGAACTTGCTTAATTTTTTTTTTGGTAATATGTGGTCGTGACCCTATATTATCAAGGTCTCGGTAGGGAAATGTCTTGGTTTTTAATGATACCCTCCACTGGTCAACATTCAGTTGCACATATGTTTGAGTGACCTGGGTTGCCAAAGGATGTATCATTGGGTTTTATATGGGTCATGATTCGCATTCCATTCTCCCAGTACTTCTAATAGCAAAAATTCTGGGCATAAGTCCACCTCCAAGATTATTGATGAAGCAGCCACTACATATCATGCAGGCTTAGCCCTGGTTCATTGGCTCATAGCTCAAAGTGAAGAGGAGTTACATAAGAAAGTTGAGCTTCTAGACATTGACCTGGATGATAGGCATACCCTCATGCCTGATCCTAAGCACTCTCTGGGTTGTAATTCTCAGTAAAAGTAGATAGTTCACTTGTATTGGTTGGTGAAGATCCTTTTGTTCAAGGCCTTGTAGCACATTCCTTTAGGCTCGACCATGGCAGCACAAGCTTTCCCAGACTATAGTCAACATTTTCAGCAAACCAAGTTTTGACTTTATAAGCATAAAGGATGCTTTAGCCCAATACAACAGCACATCCCATGCATTCTACAATCTAAACTTCCAGGGTCAAGTGCAACGGAACTGAACCCGGGTGACTCACATGATGATGAGTAGTCTAGTGTATCATCTTTGTTTTGAGTTTTAGTGTATGCCAAAGTCTCTATCTTTTCAGTACTTTGAGTATGTCTATAGATATCTAGATGTTAGGCAGTATAAAGACAATTAGACCCTTTTAGCATGGTTGAATAGACTTTTTTTTTTTCTGTTTCTAGATGGCATATCATGCAAACTCGGTTTTCCTCAGGGCAAGTTGAGTCCACCTAACCATTTAGCACATGGATGTAACCTACTTGATTTTGAAAGATAATGAAAAGAAAGGTCCTACCAAGCTTACAAAAAAAACCTACAATCTATCAAAATTACAAATATTTTAATTAAAATATTTATTAAAATATTGTCCAAAACTATTTAAGAAAGATGTTAGGTCCCTACAATACTAGTGATTACCCCATTACTATTGTAGTTGTATCCCTTATTAATATTTTTTTGCCCCTATTGTCCCCATATTGTTATTACTGTGCCCCACAGAATCCCTCTATTGTTATTTTTGTGTCTTTATATTATTATTGTTAGGTCGGTTGGGTTATATTACGATTCCTTAGACTCTTATACATAGAAAGGAGGTTTTGTCATTTGAATAATCAGGGAATCATTCATTTGTGCAATGTAAAGGAGGTTTCCCCCTCAAAGAGGCTAAATTCTAAGGCATTGATCTATCTTTTCTATCTTTTTGTGAGCTGGTTTCATAACATTTGGTATTAGAGCTATCAATTCTAGGGCTTCAATGCTCCAAATAGGTCATCGTGGCATTTTCGCTATAACTTTTTTCTGCGACATTTCCGAAGCGAGAAAAAAAACCCATTTGAGACGAAATCACAATGAACCTTGGGTCCAAATTTTAGAGCTTTTCACACTATATTTGTAGAGATATGATTTGAGGAAGTTGGTTTTTCTGCAGAATCCTGAATTACATTCCAAACAGGTGACCTGGGGAAAATCATCATAACTTTCTCTCTGAGCATCAGATTGAAATTTTGTAAGAATACACGGAAAGAGGACAGACTATAGTTTCTTGTATTTATTTTTCAAATCTAAATATTGAAAATAGGGACATGTGGCATGTCGTACAAGTTCACTCTACTAAACTAGTCTATAATCAGGTCACTGTGGGAGATTGTGTATAACTCTTCGTTGGAGAATCCAATTTGGATTAGACTAGTGGAATTGGAAAGATGACAAAGAGGGTTGTTTCATGTCACAATTTTAGAACTGGATGATCCAAAATTACAGAGATACATCAAAGGCAATATCGAGCTCCTACAAAGTGAAGAAAGGTGCGTAGATTTTTTTAAATTTTTGCTTAAGCTTGGTTTGAAAAATTATTTTGAAGGAATTCAAAGGGCATAGTAGAGCATTATTACTAGTAATTGATGCCCCAAGGAAAGAAAATGCAAACACCTGGTAAGAAACCTAAAATCTCTAGCATAACTCATGAAGAAGAGGAAGAAATACTACATGATATATCAAAATTACAAGACCAAGTGCAACAAATGTCACTTTCACAAAAGCTAATAGAAGCTAAGATAAATGGCATGGAATCTAAGATAAAGGGCGTGGAAGCTAATATAAATGGCGTGGAAGCTAATATGGATGATTTGAAGATACATTCTAAGAAAGATTTGAAGATAGACATGGCAGATTTGAAGACAGATTTGAAGACAGACATGGTAGATTTGAAGACGTATTTGACAAATTTTCTACAGGAAATACTTACTAATGGTGAAAGGGTACTAAAGGAAAATCATGATGTGAACAAAAGTAATGTTAATCATGATTTCATAGACTCTAATTTTGGATCGAAGACCCACAATATTCCAAAAATCAATATGAGGAAGTTTAATGGAAAGGATCCTGCAACATGGATATTACAGATGGAGCAATTTTTCGATCTCAATGTGCAAAACACACAATAGGTACGTATTGCAACTTTATATTTGGAACCAAATCAGTTTGTATGGTATCAATGGATTTTCTCTCGTAAACAAATTATCACTTGGTCAATTTTTACGAAAGAATTAACAGCACATTATGAGGATACATAAAGCAACAGTTTTTTTAGCCAATTGATAAGTCTCAAACAAAAGGGTTCAGTAATGGAGAACATTAAGGAGTTCCAAAAATTGAATATAAGGGTAAAATATATTCCAGAGGAGCATAGGATTGATGTGTTCATAGGGACTTTAAAGGATAATATCCAACATGATGTTCACCTTTGGGAACCTGATTCATTAGAGAAGGCATTCAGGTTAGCCAGAAAAATGGAAAGAAAAATTATGGCAACAAGAATCCTACCACTCACAACTATAAAGATGGAAGTGTTGTTTCCCCTAGCTTCCACAACCTATAAGGTTGACACCACAACAATTGGAAGAAAAAAGAGCAAAAGGGCTTTGTTACAGTTGTGATAGCAAATACACTAAAGGTCATAAGTGTGCTGAGAAGAAATTATTCTACATAGATTGTGAAGAGGAAGAAGAAAAGGAGCAAGAAAGGTCAAAAGAAGAGGATATACTCCAGGAACAATTCCTAGATAAAGAAGAAATGAATCTGACCATATCTTGTAATTCATTGGCAGTAATTACCACTCCTCAAACCATTAAGATAGAAGGACAAATCAAAAAGAGAAAGGTAATAGTCTTGATTGATTCAATAAGTACCCACATTTTTATTCATTGTAAAGTAGCAAAGAATTGAATTGCTTCCTATATCTAGCGCCAGAGTGCCAAGTGATGGTTGCAAATGGAGGAAGAATAAATTGCTATGGAAAGTGCCATAATATTAAGCTATCCATGGGAGAATATGTATTGACTAGCCCAATCCTTTCCATTCTAATGGGATGTGCTGATGTTGTACTAGGAGTCCAATGGCTACAATCCTTGGGTACAATAGCTTTTAATTTTCAAGAAATTTTCATGAAATTTTTTGCGAAAGGAAAGGAAGTTGAATTAATGGGTATTACATGGAAACTAGGAAATATAATCAGCCCTAACGATATGACAAAGCTTCTAAAAAAGGAACAAAGAGGCGTAATTCCACAATTATGTTCACTAGATATTTCCACATCGAAATAATATATTTCTTCAGATCTCCAAAAAGTCTTGGACAATCATTGCAAGGTATTTGAGACTCCCAAAGGTCCCACCTATTCATGATCATGGTCATGTTATTCATCTATTTCTAGGAAGTGTTCCTCCAAAAATCAGGCCTTACAGATATCCCTATGCCCAAAAGAGTGAAATTGAACTTATGGTGGCAGAGCTAGAGGATGGTATAATTCAACCTAGTCAAAATTCTTTCTCTACTCCAGTAGTATTGGTCCACAAGAAGGATGGATCATGGCGCATGTGTCCGGATTATAGGGAGCTCAACAAGCTCAGTATTATAGATAAGTTTCCCATTCCTGTCATTGATGAACTACTAGATGAATTGCATGGATCAATTTACTTCACCAACTTGGATCTTTGATCAGGATATCATCAAATCAGAATGAAGACTGAAGACATTCTGAAAACATCATTTAGAACTCATGAGGGTCATTATGAAATTTTTGGTCATGCCTTTTGGCCTTACCAATGCACCTTCTACATTTCAAGGTTTGATGAATTCCATTTTCAAACCCTTCCTTAGAAAATTTTTGTTAGTATTTTTTGATGATATACTAATCTACAACAAGTCTTGGAAGGATCATGTTGAACATGTTGACAGGGTGCTACAACTATGGAGGAGAAATAATTATATGCAAAAAGATCCAAATGTTTCTTTGGAGTACAAGAGGTGGAATATCTGGGTCATATTGTATCTCATGAAGGAGTTAAGG